>CAUYPO010061527.1:0-41946 GCA_963574435.1 Cheirogaleus major
TGGGGGCACCCAGGGCAAATACTAGTCATTGGGAACAGATGCCCCCTGCCCCTGGTACCCCAGATCTTGACTGGGACAGACTACTGAACAAGACATAGATATGGTACTGGCAGGTGGCCCTCCCTGAGGACCAGGGAAGAAGCTGGAGGCACCAGGTGGCTCTGAAACCCTTATTTTCTATCCCCTCCATTTGGGATCCTCTTCCCTGTACTGGTCCCTGCCCCAGCCCCAGCCCATCTCCTTGTGTTTCTACACACGCCCAGCCCAGGGATGGCCCCTCACTTGGAATCCCTTGCCAAGGAGCCTGAGCTATGCAGACAGCCTGCAATCTTAGGCAAGTCACTTACCTTCTGTGCCTCAGTTTTCTCTTCTGTAAAAGTGGCCACAGTGGCAGCATTTGCCTCATGGTGGCTGTGAAAGGCTACATTTATCTGCTTGTCCTTATATTTGGCACAGAGTGACTGCTCAATAAACACCAAGTTAGCATCATCAACATCCTTCTTTGAAATCCATCCCAAGTCCTGCCTCCTACAGGAAGCCTTCCTGCTTCTCCAAAGCCCCCTTGAGCTGGCACACAGTGGCTGCTTAATAAGCATTGAACGATGAAGAAACAAGTGCCCAAGGCTGCAGGGCTAGGCGTGATGGGCCTCACATGCACTGGGGGCCCTCAGACCCTAACCTACCCCACCCCAAGCACACACGGGAGCGCAACATAGGCTTGCTGGATGGCTGTGCAGTCAAACAGGGTCCCCACAACTCTTTTTGATGACCACACTGAGGTTAACCAGCAGGAAAAGCCCAGCAGAGACTGGATAAATCGCACAGTACAAACTCCAGAAGCTCAGAGGGGAGGGAACTGGAAAGGGGTACAGGGCTGGGAGGGACAGGTGACCCAGGGAAGGGCCACCTGGGCCACAAAGGCCTGAGGCTGGAACCTCTGGGGAGGGTTATCATTCTCATTTTACCAGCGAGGAGACAGAGGCAGAGACGTTAAGGCATTTGCCCAAGAGCACAGGTTAGCAAAGGGAATGGCTGGGATTGGCACTGAGACCTGGCAAGCAGGGAAACCAAAACTGCCCCACTCGCCACCCAGAGTCCACCAAGCCTGTGGGTCTAAGTGGTCTCAGAACTGGGGCGGTAACAAAACCCTCAGTCTAAGGGGCCACACAGCCGCCCCCAGCTCACCTGGCCCCGTGGCCTCTGGGGTCCCACTCCAGCCCCCACCAACGACAAGGGTGGGAGGAACGCAATCTGGGGGTGCGGGCAAGGCTGCCATCAGGCTCCCAGTTTCCTTGAGTGGCAGCTGAGGGAAGAGAGGAGGAAGTGGCTTTATTTTTAAATCCTTGTTCTCAGTCCCTGGGGGTCTATTAATATTTTCCTAGTGCTGAGGCTGTCTCACCTGCAGCTTTCCATAGGAATCTGCACACAACTGTGAAGGTCAGGCCGGGGGGGGGCCCCCCAGGGGAAGGGGAGCTCCCCACACTGAGGGCCCTCACCTCCCCTGGCCTGGCAGGCTACTATCCTTCCCGCTCCCCACCCTCACTCTGCTGAGCCCTCTGCTTGCAGGAGCCCCTCAGAGCCCCTCATTGCTCCTTCCGGGCTGCTCAGGCCCAACCCCGCACAAACCTGACCCAGCCAGCGCCTGCCCCCACCAGCCCAGCCCCTTTCCCACCTTTCTGCCCTCAACTCTCTTAGTCTTTCTCCCCCCGCAGCTCAAACATCCGTTTACCTCAAATCCAAGGAGGCCAAAGCCCAGAGCCTCTGCCGTGTCTGGCTTGCCCACCTCAGCGGCTTGCCTGGGGTCCCCTCCACCAGCGTCACCCCCACACACTCCAGTGTGATCGCTCCTCAGCTCACCCCTGAGCACATCGTCCTCCTGAAAAACCGCCCATGCGTGCCTGAAGCTCTCCCCCTGACCACGGCATTCCAGGCCCTCCCTGAGCCACGCCAACACCCCTTACTCTCTCACAGCCTGTGCTCTGCTGGTTCCTAGTCCCCCATCCTTGAGGACAGGGATGGTGTCCTGGCGGGGTGCCTGGCGCCCACAGGCACAGAGTCTGCCCATGAGAGTTCTCTCTGCCCAAACTGCTTCTCGCCTGTCCTCTGCCTGTGAGAACAGCCCCTCTTCTAAGGAGCAGCCTCTCCCTGTTTTCCCCAGGAAGCCTTTCTTAAATAAACCCAGCCTCCAGAAGTGATTCCTTGCCCAGGGCCCTCTTCTACCTCCCGCAGCCTCCTTCCACTAAGCCACCTCGCTTCCATCTAAGGAATGCCAGCCAGGCGGCAGGCGGCAGCCCGAGTGCTTTGCAGCCCTTACTCCAAGACTCAAGACACTTTACCAAGAGGCATTTATGTCCTTTGGGAACCATGCAGGTCATCAAAGGGGTTCTGTGGTTTGTCCAAGGCCATGCATCTCCATCTGCAAGTTTGACCACAAAGCTTGGTGTGTCCCTCTCCATCTCCTCCCAAATCTAGGAGCTGGGTGTTGCTTTACTGTCATATTCCCCTGCTACAGTGGACGGGGGCTGAGGGCCAGGCCTCATCTTCTTTACCTCTGGGCACCCTACAGCTGACACAACTTTCTGCACAGAGACGCCCCAGGAGCCTGCTGTCTGCATTTCTACCATGCAGGGATGACACGGGGAGCTGGCTTGCGTGGACGGTGTGGGCACTCTGTTGGGGCTACACAGGGCCTACGGTAGTGGGGTGGCAGCCCTTACAAGGGAGACACCATGTAAGGAGTCCCACTGGACACACGTGGGCACCAGCCCAGCAGAAGCAGTGACAACGAGGAGTCCTTCCCTGCTGCCCGCATTCCCAGAACACTGAGCCCCCACCAGTGCCCAGAGCCCAGATCCATGACCATTCCTGCCTTCTGAGCTGGGGGTGCCACCTCCAGCCCCCACATGGCTATAGGGCAAACTCCTCTCACACTGCCTTTCTCGAAGGTGGGTCTGTGTGGAGCTAAACGGAGCACAGCTCCACTGGCTGTGCCCTAGGCTGCCCCAGCCCAGAGCTGCCCACCTCATGGAATTCACAGCCTTCCACCAGCCCCTTTGGCAAGTGGCCCAGGAGAAGGGCTAGGGTGGCGACAGAGAGGAAGGGAAGGCAATCCTCTGCATCAGCAGCCCCCCTGCCAGTGAGATGGATGCTTCTCGCCAGGGCGAAGTCTTCCTCCAGTAGCAGAAAGAAGGACTCGAGAACAAAATGCACATCCCAGACTCACACGCTGGCAGAGGCCAGGTGGACAAATGAGAGAGGGGGGCCTCTGGGCAACCGGGAGCGGCGGGGCCCGTGGCAAACGGGAGGCCACTGTGACCTGCACCCGCTCCCTGCCGCGCCGTGAGAATATCTCAACTGGGTTGCCAGCTAGTCTAAATTTTAAATAACAGCCAGAAGTCTGAGTTTTTATGTGAAAACCCCTGATTTTTAAATATTGGCCACCAATTTGAAAGCTTCACACATTATATAAGCCAAACAAATCAGCCCTCTAGCCCTACCGCTGGCCTTCTTGAGCACACACACATCCGAGAGGTGTGGCCGCTGCACGGCAGGGCGGGCTTTGGCCGCAGGAGGTGCTAGCGGAGGGACACAGGGACACTGAGGCAAGGGCAGCAGCAGGGGTTACTCAGCCTGCAGGAGACGGCAGCCCAGCACTGTTGAGGGGAAGGCACACAGCCCACCCTGGGAGTGTATCAGAGCCCAGGAGGTGGAGGGCAAAAAGGCACATTCAGAAAGAACTGTTGCTTTGATTTGTTTTCATCGTTTACATTCAAGATGTTAAACGCCATTCATGAAGAATGTGAAAATTTTGATGCTTGTCCAAAAATAAGAAAGAAACAGGGCTTAGGCTCTTCCCTAAGGTGAAGAGAGGTGATCTAATCTCCACTGTTAAAGAGTAACCAGGCTGCAGAGAGACGGACTGGAGTCAAATAAAAGGGAAACTTCCTGAAAACGAGGCGGGCATGGCAATGAGTGTGGGATTTTCCTCTGCGAAAGCCTGTGAAGCGGACGCGGGAGGGAGGACGGGCCACCTGGCTCTGAGCGGTGAACAGGGCTGGAGGCCGGGTGGGATGACTTCTCGGGGACTCTTCCAAATCCAGGATTTTAAGCCCACTCGGCTGGAAAGGCAGGAGGTCATTCTTAACATCTCTTTCCCCAGGCCCTAAATGGCCGCTGCGTTCTTCCTGCCCGCTTAATGAGCCTGGCCAGGTCAGGCAGCTGCCGGGGCCAGAGGAGCAGCAAAGGCAGAGCTGGCGACCACTCAGTTCCCAGGGGCAGGGCCCATACGAAGGCCGGTATTGGCTGGGGAGCCAGCCTCCCACCCCTCTGCTTCCCACATACAGCACTTTTGTAAAAAGTCATGAATCAAAGCATTTGCCCCTCTACTGGCTGTATAACCTTAGGCAAATTAAAAACCTCTCTGTGCAAAACTATTGTTGGTGAGTGTGTGAACTGAAATAAAATCTTAGGCCCCCCCCCCCACAACTGACGGAATGGACCCCCTCTTGGCTAAGGGGATACCCTAAAACTGAGTTGCTGGCCAGGAGAAGGGATGTCAGGCATGCCTCAACATGCCCCCTTCGTTCTTGGGGACATCCTTTGTAAAGCATTAACAGGCCTAAAGCCATGCAAGACAAAGCTTAAAACCACACCTGGACATCCTCAATTCACCCATACACCAGGCTGTATACCTGGTGGTTTGCCTCTGATTAACAGACTTCGTTATCTTAACTTAAAACATTCCAGGCCTTTAGACAAAGCTTTATTTCTTTAACCAATTACAAATCAAAGAGTCTTTAAACCCACCTATAACCTGTAAGCCCCCACTTCGAGATGTCCCACCTTTTAGGGCCAAACTAATGTATACCTTCCATGTATTGATATACGACTTTACATGTAATTCCTGACTCACTGAAACGTATAAAATCAAACGGTAATCCAACCACAGCAAGTCCATTTGCTCAAGGCTTCCTGGGCGTGGCTCCAGGCCACGGTTCTCAAATTTGGCTCAGAATAAACCTCTTTAAATTATTTTACAGAGTTTGGCTTCTTTTCCATTGACAGGTGGTAGCAGCAGAACCAGGTTGGGCCCTGTGGTCAGGGTTGATTACAATGACTATTTATTAAGCCCTGACCACATGCTAAGCAACCCACATCAAATACTTTCCTGACCCCATTGCACCCCAGACAAGCTGAGATTACTGTTGTGTTCTTCCAAAGCACCTAGTGTGCATGCTGGCACTTTGCTTAGTTGTTTATGATGTAATGTATCTTCACCCACTAGACTGTCAGCCTCACGAGGGCAGGATCCATCCTCTGCTCTATTCTCCACTGTATCTTTGGTACCTAGCATGTGCCTGGCACAGAGAAGGTGTTCAATAAATATCTGTTGATATATACCATCTCTAATCCTCACAGTTACTCTACAAAATGTTCTAACAGGAAAGTTAAAAATTAACACGTGGGTTTGCTCTGGTCATTAGGAAAGAAAGCCTGACTTAAGAATTTGATCTAGGCCAGACACAGTGGCTCACGCCTGTAATCCTAACACTCTGGGAGGCCGAGGTGGGAGGATCGTTTGCAGTCAGGAGTTTAAGAGCAGCCTGAGCAAGAGCTAGACCCCATCTCTACTAAAAATAGAAAAATTATATGGCCGTCGTGGCGCATGCTTGTAGTCCCAACTACTTCGGAGGCTGAGGCAAGAGGATCACGTAAACCCAGGAGTTTGAGGTTGCAGTGATCTATGATGACACCACTGCACGCCACCTGGTGCAATAGAGCAAGACTTTGTCTCAAAAAAAAAAAGGAATTTGATCTAGCTAGTAATGATAATAGTTTAATAATCCCATAGCTTCTGCTGGTTCTTACTATAGGTAACAGAGTAGGCCTAGGGTGCACAATTCTTGTTTAGACAAGCTCTTTAATGGTCCTTTTCAGATGTATTAATAAAAGGGTAGCCCACAGTCTAGCAAAAATGTCATTATTTGTTCTACAATCAAAAGTAATGGAAATTTGGAGTTTTTGGAGGGTCTGGGGGAAAGTGTCCAGGAAAACTGTCCCCTGGAAAATGGCAGTAAACTAGGTCTGAGGAGACAGCCACTGAGTAATTCTCCAAGGGTGTGAGCAAGCAAGGGGAGGATATCTGACATTCAGTTTTAACTTCTGCCCTGTTTTGAGCTTGGTGAAAGCCTGTTACATACAAGAGCAACAGCTTACTGGAGCTTAGGGAATGAAGGTGCCTAGCCTATTATATGTGCATGGGACAAAGGGACAGCTGACCCTGGAGCCAGATGGCCAGTGGGCACGGTCCTCACCCCGAAATCCTGCAGATTGGGAGGGTTTGCACCAACACTTGGGCAATTTTTTAAGAAAATAAATGATAACCTCAGAGAACTTCTACAAGGAGAAAATCCTTTGGGAAGAATGAAGAAATGCGGGGGAATGCACCTCACATTCCACATATGTGGGATGAGGGCTTGAGCCAGCATAACTGTGCTAGAGAAGGAAGGGGCACAGGGGGTGGTTGGGACATGCCCCCTTATGGGTAAGGAAGAGGAGGCTCACAGAGGTGGGGACTCACTGAAGGTCACAAAGACAACAGGCAGTGGGACAGGAATTGGAGGAGGGGTCCCTCAGGAAGGGAGGATGGAGAGTCCCTGAGGCCCGAGGGCTGCTGCCAATTCTGCAGCCAGGCTGGGTGGCCCCAGACCCCTCCCTGCCCGAACACCAGGCGCTGGCAGAGACCCTGCTTGGGGCAAGGGCTGTCCCACCCTCTCCTTCAGCACAAAGGGGCTCTCCTACCCCTCCACCCATCTTTCCTATTCACCCACCCCAACCCTAAATAGAAACAGTCCCTGTTAAATGCTCTCTTAGAATGGCTATTTTGTTGAAATGCCAAGTGACCTGCTCCTCCTGCTCCCCCATTCCATCCCTCCAGCCATCCCCAGTTGGAGTCCATAAATAAAACAAAGGCTTTGTTTCTTTATTTTGATTTCCTCCTAAAATCTCAAACATGCAGGAAACACCCACCCAGCCCCAGATAAGTGGACTCAGGCAGCTGTCCACTGTGGGTGGGTGGGGCCGGGGGCCAGTGAGTGTGGCTGGCGGGAAGGCTGTGATGCCAGCTGGCCTGAGCTGCCTGGGAGCGCCAACAAGGCACCTAACCTCTCCTGGGCCAGACTTTCTCAGTGGGGAAAGAAGGGCTTGGGCATGAGGAGTGCTTGGCCTTCAAGCCATCTGCCCAAGGAAGCTCGGCCTGAGGAATGTGGGCATAGCAGGGAGGCTAAGGAGACATATCTCTTACAAGTCTTTTTTAATATATGCCCCCAAGGCTTTGGGACAGTGGCTCCACCCTTCTTCCATCATCTCCGGTCACAATAAAGCAGGCATTGAAAGAAGACCATGAGACAGGCTTCCCAGAAGGGGACCAGCCAAGAAAGATGGCTCTGCCTCTGCCTCCTCCTTGGGCCAACACTTCCCAGTGGAGTTAAAATATAAAGGGGTGAATTTGTGGGTTATTTGAAAAGGGGGAATTTTCAAGAAGGCATGCTGAAATTCTGAAGGATAAAAAGAAAAAAATGCTAAGCTGAACTAAAATTAATTGTGCTGCTGAAAGGAATATATAATGCTTTGACATATTTCATTTTATATTTTGAGAACCTGTCCCCAACCTCCCTCCCAAAATGGTCAGCTCCTAAAGGGGTGGGTGGGCCACCTGAGTCCATCACACTCCAGCAATCTCTACCCAGCTCCCCATGCCCACAAAAACTGTTACTTTTAATCTGTGCACTTGGTATAGCAGGGACAGTCTAACACATTGTATGTATGGTAGGTTGTTTCTAAATCCAAACTTGCCTTTTAGAAGTGGGCCTGTAAACACAGCACATGTGCACATATCTGTATAATCAAATAGCACTGGTTTTATCGTACGTTTAGCTGCCTCCACTGGCACCACTTCTAATGCAAGACGAGCCCAACAAAGCAGGTCCTTCTGCGGGCTCCCAGCCCCTGCTGGCTTTGCAGCAGCGCCATGTGAATGAGAGAAGAGAATCCGGTGGTGTTATTCTTTGCTGGCATCTCAGGGACAGAAAACACTTCAAGTCCTTCTTGCCACTTAAGGAAGAGGAATTGGGAATCCTCTCAGGTCCTCATGTTCTATTATGAAACTAGTTCCATAATAATCTTGATCCTCAATCGTGACTCACTGAAAATGGGCTCTGCCTGGGTAAGGAAGGCCTTTCCAGAAGTTTTTGAGTCTTTGCTACACAGCTCTAAAAAGCAGCACTTTGCTCACTGCTCGTTTTAACTGGAGCCAAGCTACGTGCAAATGGGATCACGCCAGGCTCCAGCTCAGGAGCTGCTCAGGGGGTGGAAAGGAGAAGGCTGCACACAGTTGGGTGAGAAACTGGGTGCTGTCATCATGGAGGGAGTCTAGCCTCTGCAGCTGCAGAGCTGCCTCTCCCGCCTCCCTCCTGCTTGGAGGAGAGCAGGTACCAGGCACCTGGTTCTTCTGTGAAAGCTGCAGGAAGGGAAAGCTGGACCAGCAGGTGAGGCTAGGGACTAGAAAGTACTCTGTCCTGCTTTAGTCTCCTTACATTAAAGTAGTGCCACACTTTAGAATATAAAATGTATTTTGTTAAAGATCATTTCAGATGAGCTGCTTAACAAATCATCATCTAATTATAAAGAGAATCATGTTTTCTCTGTCTTCCAAATATACAAATCTACCATTTAAATTACAGTTCAGTTTGGGCAGCTATGACTAAACCACACTCTGCAGCCTGGCCTGAACCCACAATGATCAAGGCGGGTGTTTGTGAGGGTGGATGAACTTCTCTGAAAAAGGTCACAGCCAAAAATGCACACTCGTCCGACTTCCCCGTGGCCTCTCCCCAGCATGGTCAGAAACAGCAAAAGACTCTTCAATCAACAACCTTGAGGGCCCCCCCTCCACTGGCATCTTCATCAAATTAGCTGAGGACGTGAGGCCCAAAGAGAGAGCCAACCATGGAAACTCACTAGCAAGGTTCCCAGAGCCCAGCACAGGGGGTCCAAAGCAGCCAGGCCAAATGACCAGGGATCTTCTGTTAAGTCCTGCTCTAGAATGGAAAGGATCAGGTACAGATACAACGGTCACATCTGGTCATGTTGGGTAATGGGTACATGGTATTTGTTATAGGATCCTTTATGTATTTTGTTCTTTTTCAAATTTAAAAAAATAAAGTGCACCCATGATTTAGGGGTTCGTAGCTGACGACAAGATGACTGCCATCTAGGCGCACTCTGCCTCATTGCCAACCAGCCACTTCTGCACCTCTGTGGCTTCTGCTGCCTCAATGGTGCTCGTGCACAGGCTGCTCCATCCCTCCCCTCGTGAGCCTTTGCCCCACGGCAGCACTGACTATGTGCAGCCATACCCCCATGGGATACGTCCCATAAGCACCAGGAGAGAAGGGACAGTGTCATTTTGGTCATTCAGTTCTGGGGACAGCACAATGTAACAGAAGGAACATGTGCTTCGGGGACAGACAGACCTTGGTCAGACTCCTTCCGGGCTCTGCTTCTCTCAGGGTGTGGGTGACTGCGGGTGACCTACTTAACCTCACTGAGCCTCAGTTCTCAAAGCTGTAAAAGGCTAACAGCATCTAACAATACCATTGTGAGGCTCAGAAACAGTGGATTATGAAGTGCATGGTACAGGGCCAGCCCACCAGTCATTGCTGAAGCAAAGTAGGATGGATGGAAGAGTGGATGGGTGGGTGGACGGGAGGAAGGGAGGAAGGAAGGACATACATAAGGGCTGTCTTTAAACCATGACATGTGAGGAGCAGTTGAAGGTGCTGAAGAAAGTAAAGCCGTTCATGCTGGAGAAGAGCAAGACTGTCAAAGGTTCACAGGGGATGGATCCAGTGGGACAGGTTAAGGGGAGAAAGGAAAGAACTTCACAGGGAAAAACTCCCAAACAGAGTGGACCGACTTGAAGGGCAGGCAGCAAGGCTCATCTCTAGAAGCAGAAGCCAAAGACTCACCCTTAACAGGCTGTCACGGAAGGAAGGACTCCCCTGTTAAAATCTCTCCTTGAGCCTTTACTCAGGAGTCACTTTCCCATCTTGGCCATATTTGTCTACTACTGTACTAATACCAACTTAATCTGAAATCACCATACTTTTTAAATTCTTTCTTTAGCCTTAACCTAAGCAAAATATTCATTTTAAAAAACTAGGTTTGATCCCTATATTTTTAAATAATACATATTATATAAACCGGTATGTAACTATTAAAATGAAAGATGCTGTCTGTGACTCACCTAAAATTATCTCCCTCACTACTATGAGAAATGTGCTCTACTGGATGTGAATCTAGGCTGAATGCACTCGAGGGGCCCTTTTGGGGTCCAGGATTCTGTTACCTGAAGTTTGCTTGAATACTGATAATGCTTTTCATTCTTACAGTCCTTTTTGGCCTCCCAAGCACATTTTCATCTGTGTGTTTCATCTAATCCCCATGACAACCCTGAGGGCTGGGCAGAGAAGTTACAGATGGAGCCTGGGGCCATGTAGCACAGGTCACGTAGCACACCCAACCCAAGCCCTACAGAGAGTCACAGAGGGCCAGAAGCTCGGAGCTCCCACTCTCCATCCCACCCTCCTTTGTTCCGCCACTACATGCTGTACAGCCAGATCCGTTCTTGGTGCTCTCTAAAACCTTACTAGCAACAAAATCGTGACATTTTATCCATCGAGGTAGCCTGATGCCAGGTGTAGAGTCCTCTGAGACCTTACCAACTGGTGATGATGACCTACCTTGCCATTTGGACATCTGGACATCAGCAGGCCCCACCCAGTGCTATCAGAAGCAGGAGGTAGCAATGCTGCCCTTTGTCAGAGCTCCACAGGACGGACCCGCTGGCTGACTACACAGGCTGAGCCATGATAACTGTCCCACTCTATCTGCAACCTTGATCTCTGCCTCTGCCTGCTCAGGTAGCCCTGGAGTGGCATACTGGCTTGGCTGGACAACAAAGCCACAGAGTAGATCTTCAATGAACATTAGGGAAGTCATGTGTCTTTAGACCAGAGGTGGCAACCCTGAGATCCAGGGCTGGTTTTCAGAGCTCCATGAATCCCCCTGAATTACAAGCCCAACTTTTTATGTCGAACATTTTTTTCTGGGCTTCCCATTAGCATATTAAAGAGGCTGTGACCCAAGAAGGTAGAAGCCATTACTCTGAACCTTGGAAATGCAGCCTTCCCGGCTACCTGTTGTATGCAAGAACTTGCTGGAAGTGGCACTAATATCCCATTCCTGTGTACAGAGATCTCACAAGAACGAGTACATCTTTGGGAGACCTGAGCTCTGCTTAACGTTACTGTTATTTGGATTTCGTTACTTACAGCCAAAAGCATCCTCACTGATTCAGTACCATAAGGCCTCATCCAAGATGAGGGTGCAGGGCCTCGGAGTCCACAAACAAAATTCCTCTCAAAGCTTGAATTCTCTGCTCAGTCACTAGAAAATAGGTACCTTCCAGATGCCCCAGGTCATAGGGAACTCACCCAGATCCTTCTTTTTTCCCATCCCCAGATAAGGGTGACTGTACCTTATAGCTGGCTAAAAGCCTGCCCTGGGCTGGCAGGACAGAGCCTCTGGAACTCAGTGTACACCCTCTGGACACTTGAGAACATTCCAACTTTGCACAAGAACATGTTCCCACTTAGTTCACATGATTATGGTTTGTACAAACAACACAATGTTCATGAGCAGGTGCCAATCGCTTGCGGAAGACATACTCTGGGGGCATTTCATTGGTAGAACAGATTGCAATGATTACACCAGATATAAAATTTTAAATGGAGGCCATATTTCCCTGACAACTCACTAGATCCAGGAGGCTGGTCAACATGTAATTCTGACCAAGGTTAGGACCAGTCACCCCAGGGGCTTAATTTATCAGAGTCCATCAGTCCTTCCTGGTTCCAGATGACCACTCAAGCTCATGAACCAACCCACGGCTAACTTTATAAGTAGCTTTATAAGTAGCTCAGATCAACTGAAAGTATGAAATACCTGTGGCTAGAACTAATAACAAAATCAAAGCTAAACCTGTCACAAAAATGTCTTATTACATGAAAATATAAGTGAAAAACAAACTGTCTTTTGCAGGAAGCAAAGGTGACAACTCTGAAAAATAATCACTTGCGTCACCAGGCCTTGACTACCCCTCCAAGTAAATGTCGAGGTCACATCTGGGGGAGCAGTCTCCACTAGAGCACCAAGTTTGTTCAATATTCCCCCCCAAAGAGGTCGGGAGACCTCGAAAACCCCAGAGCATCAAAGCCCCACGCCATAAACCACAGACAGAGAAGCTAACTGGCTGTCGGGCAGTATGAACAGACCCAAGGGTAAAAACCATTGCCCGAAACATTTTCAGCCCCAGTCAGCAGAGACATGAGATTTACAGGAAATTAGGAGGTTTACAAAATGTTAGCAGCTCAAGTTTCTTCCCTGGGAAAAGAAGCAGGAGAAACTCTAAGAACTGTCTCCGGGAAAGTGCTTTGTTCACTGCTAAGCCTTTGACACCAGTTATTAATAACCACAGCTCGCTACCTCACACCTCAACCCACCAGCGAATGTCTACAGCAAATGCTGTGTTATAAAGCATAATACAGGCTGCACTAGAGCCTTCAAGCCCAGGACAGTCAGACCCTCACAACAGGGGCCAGGACAGCTACATGGCCAAAAGCATGAGTTGTTGACCCTTTCTTGCCCCAGTTCTTCCACCCTTTATAATAATAAAACCTTTCTGGAGGCATTTAGTCAAAAGATGAACAAATCCACTTCAAGTGCAGCGGTCTTTTTAGCCCTGTTGGCTGCTGTTAATACAGTGGAGCTTCAGGGCTTTTAAGTCACATTTCCTTCTTGCTCCTGCTGCCAGGCAAACCTCCCGAAGACACAGTTCTGAGCCTTGTCAGTCACCCTTTCTGGTCAGTCCCAGGACAGAGTGAGTCCTGGAGAAGCCAGAATCACTCTAGCCCAAGGAAGTGCCCTACCAGCAGGGTTCCACTAGGGAGGAGGGCAATCCCAGAGCTCTACATCAAGGCCACAGTGAAGTGGTCTTTGTCCACCTCTCCAGACTCCACGGTGCCCCAGGCCAGCACAGACCTCAGCTCCAGCCACAGAGTCTAACTGGGTCTGCAGTGAGGATCCCACGACGCCTGGGATTCCCCATCTCAGCACTGACCACACTGGGTTGTCACTCAGTTTGTGCCCCTGCCTTCCCTGCTGAGCAAGACTGGCACTGTGACTGACACACAGTTCAATGTATGAGCCCAGGCCCTACTTGTGACCAGAACCCCAGCTCACCAAGCCCTGGGGGTGCAGCGATGGGTTGTTTATGAAGCAGGCTGCCTTTTATTATTCAGATAAATTTGACAACTCCCTGGTGGATCCCTGCCCCCGTTAACGCCATCTTAAATGGGGGAAAGAGACCCCCACTCCCACTCCCACCCCCACCCCAGTCCTGCTGCCCATCTTCCCGACAGGTCCTCGCTAGGGCAGCCAAGGAACCCAAGGTTGATTACCATGAAAGGGTCTTTTTGAGCGGTGAGCAGGCCCTCCCCAACGGGGTCTCGGTTGTGGCCGGTTTTCCGTTGTCACACCGTTACTCTGGAGCACGCGAAGGGGGCAAAAGGCCACGAACAGCCAGTTCCAGGGCGCACCACGCGCTTGGAGAGCGCGGCCGAGCTCGGGGGGCGGCCACACCTCCCGCCCCGGAACAAAGCACCGGCCCGGGCGGGGGGAGGCGCGGCGGGGCTCCCCACCCTCCCAGGCTCCGACCACTCACCGCGCGCTGCCGCCCCGGCTCGGCTCCGGCCGTCAGGTCGCCTCCTCCATGCTCGCGCGGGTGAGGAGGTAGCGCCGCGCCAGCCGGGGCCCACGGCAGCCTGACTGCCCGCTACCCGCCAGCCGGCCGCCGGTCGCTCCGGCCCGTCCCCGCCCCGGCGCCTCCTTAAAGCGACCGCGCACCTCGCGCGCGCCCTGAGCGCCCGGCGCGCCGCGCATTCCTTATATTGCCACGGCGCCTGCTAAAAATAGAGCGCTGCGGCGGGCGCGGGGGGAGCCCAGCCCCGGCGCCTGGACCCCGAGGCCCCGCGTGCACCCCGTCCCCCGGGACGCGAGCCCTGCGAAGTCCGGCCCACCCGCGCCGAGTCCCCCGGGCCGGGTAGAGCGCGCGAGCCGGGCCACCAGCCGGGGCCGGGGCTGGCGCCGCTACCTCCCCCGCGGCCCCGCGCACTTACCCGGGTCCGAGCTGGGCTTTAAGGTGGACGGCGAATGGGAATTCTGCCGGGCCTCTTTAAGAGCCTCTGCGCTCAAACCTTTTAAATCTCCGCTCTAGCAGGGCCAACTTCTGAGCCTACAGACGCCTCCCTAGTCCTCGGCCGCCACCTTAACCGCATTCCCTTTGAATCCCCACACGACTTTCTTCCTAGATCCTGCCCCCAGCATCGCTTACCCCATGCCTTCTTGGTGTACTGTTCATGGGCCCAAACTTCGTTTGGGTAGATGCGACGGGGACAGGCGACACTCACCCACCATTTCATTGTTTCAGTTCCCCTAACTCCTCTCCATCGGCTTCATTTTCCCCTTATTTAAAAAATTGAGATGTACTCCACATACCATAAAATTCCATCTTTTAAAGTGCACAATTCAGTGGTGTTTGGTATATTCACAAAGTTGTGCAACTATCACCGTGATCTAATAACAATATTTTCATCACTTCCCACAAAAACAAAACAAAACAAAAAAAACTGCAACCCTTTCTCCCCTCCCCCCAGCCTCTGGAAACCACTAATCTACTTTCAGTCTCTGTGGATTTGCCTATTCAGGACATTTCCTATAAATGGAAAAATACAACATGTGGTCTTTTGTGGCTTCTTTTCGGTTAGCTTAATATTTTCATGGTCTATATATGTTTTAGCATGTAGCAGTACTTCATTCCTGTTTATGACTGAATAATATTTCATTGTACGTATATGTCACATTTTGTTTATCTGTTCATGAGTTGATGGATATTTAGGTTTCCACTCTTGGGCTATTATGAATAAAGCTGGTATGAATATTTGTGTACAAGTATTTGTATGAACATATGTTTTCATTTCTCTTGAGTATATACCAAGGAGTAGAACTGTTGGGTCATATGTTAACTGTATTTAATTGGTTTTTTGTTTTTATTTTTTTAGAGACAGGGTCTCACTCTGCCACCCAGACTGGAGTGCAATGGTGTGATCATAGCTCACAGCAACCTCAAACTCCAGGCCTCAAGCGATCCTCCTGCTTCAGCCTCCCAGGTAGCTAAGACTGCAGGAGCACACCACCGCATGCAGATCATTTCTCTATTTTTTGTAAAGCTGGGGTCTCTCTATGTCACCCAGGCTGGTCTTGAACTCTTGGCCCGAAGTCATCCTCCCACCTCAGCCTCCCAAAGTGCTGAGATTACAGGTATGAGCCACCATGCCCAGCCTCTGTGTTTAACTTTTTGAGGAACTGCCAAACTGTTTTTCAAGCTGCACCACTTTACATTCCTACCAACAATGTATAAGGGTTCCAATGTGTCCACATCCTCTAAAACTCTTGTTATTGTGTGTCTTTTTTATTATAGCCGTCCTATTGGGGGTGAAGTGGTATCTCATTGTGGTTTTGATTATCAGCGTCATTTCTGAGCACAGTCTTTTTGTGGGTGGACCTCTATGACTTGGAACTAGCTTTACACATTCAAGGAACCCACTTCCTTCCCATTTTTCACCCCAGGCCTAAGGGGACCTCGCGGCCCTGCTGAGTCTTGCCTGCCAGGCTCTTAATCCCATGCGGGCTTCCACTGGCATCCTAGCCACCCAAGCAGCCATTTGGTGAGAGCTGTTGTGCACCCCCCTGTGCCCTCACTCCCACTTGCTGCTCTGAAGGCCAAGATTCCCCAGAGCAGGGAAGAGCAAACTGGATGCCATCAAGAGTATCTCACCTTGGCAATAGGGAGTGAAAGAACTGGCTGGGCAAGGTGCTTGAGGGACACTAGGTCACCTTGACTGACTGGGTCTTGCCCCAGAGCCTGCCTTTCCTCCCATTTCCATTTACTATAGGCCTTGGGGATGTGGGCAGGGGTCTGTGCACCCTGGGCTGTCAGCCCCTAATGGACTCGTCTGGCAAGAGCTGTCCTGTCCTTGGCCCTGACTGGCACAGAAACCTAATGTTGCCTTCATCTTGAGCTGTGACAATATCTACACAAGAGCTGTCTTTATACCACTTTCATAACATGTTTCTCAGAAATGGACTTTAAACAGCTAGTAGTCATACCCAGCTACCTGGGATTCTCTAATGGTGAGATTAAATCATGCAGGTTGTGATTGGGGATGGGCTGACCCATTTGGGTTGCCACCTCTGCTCTTTGTACTCTGAAATAAAGGTGTGGCTCAGTTGTTGGCAAATGGGGGCTTTAGAGAACAGGGTCATAGACAGAGCAGAAGAGCAAGGCCTGGGTTTGGTAGTTCATTCATCCAGTAAACATGGCCAGAGGATCCATTGAGTGTCAGGCACCAGGGCAGAGACCTACCTTCAAGCAAAGTGAGTGTGAAACAAGTGGTAAATGGTGTGAAAGAGAGAAGCACAGGCTGGTGGGAGCCCAAAGGAAGGGCACCTAACCCATGTGGGCAGGGGGCAAGTGCCCAGGGCAGGACTTCTGTGAGAGCTGATGATTGAGCGAGGTCTGGAAGGACAAATAGCAATTAGCTAGGCTGAGAAGGGAAAGAGAAAACCTTATATGCTGAGGCGTGACTGAACTGAAGTCTTTCTAAAAACTCCTGCAGCTCTACCTGGCTGATCAAGTGGATTTGAGGCATGGCAGAAGGCCAGACTCCTGATGAAGAACTCAGGCAGGGCTCAGGCCCAAATTTCATGCCCAGAGGTCAAAGGATAGCCACAGGGCCGCAGTCAATTCCTGGAATAGGGCTAAGGTCAGAGCCACTGGGCGTAGGACCTCCCCAGTCAGTGACAAAGCAAACGTGCTTCATCCACTGCAATGTGTCCTGTGCTTGCCTGGCTGCCCTTGGAGGCTTGCTCAGAGCAGACCCAAGCTGGTGCCTAGCGGCTCAGTGGACAAACATGTGGGCCTGGGACTTTGGGGCTGGAAGTCAGCCAGGTCATTTGTGACCCAACCTTCCTCTATAACTCTAAGCCTTGGTGTAGTCCCCAGAGGTAAAATTAGCTCTGAATTCCTGAGCACACATGGTGTGCCAGACACCGGATGTAGTGATGGGTCTGCACACCTCTCGGCAACCCTGTGCTGACCCATCTTAGACATAAGGAGACTATGAGCCTAATCCCACACACTTGGTGTACTGAGAGCCAGGCTCTTTTGACCACAAAGCCTGTCCTCTTTTCTCTATGCTAAGTCACTTGATGGGCAGGTCAGTTGTGTATTTGGTGTTAGGGAAGCAGGGAGAAGGTGAATATATGATGAGCACTCAGTCCAATCACAGTCTCTTCAGGCCTGTGCCTGGAGTTAGATCTTTTGGTGACTCTGAAGCACCAACCATGGACTAGTGAAAGAGCCTCGCTCACCAAGAACAAGGCCTTTTTATCCTTGCGTTGCGGATGATATAGCATCAAGAACCACGTAATCTGCTCTCAGTGTTTTCATGGCCTTTACCAATCCAGGTCCAGTCACTTCTCATCTTTAGCCCTCCCTGCTACCCTGCTATAGTTTGAACGTCCCCTCCAAAGTCATGTTGAAATTTAGTTATGGGAGGTGGGGCTTTTAAGAAGTGACTAGGTCATGAGGGCTCCATCCTCACGAGTAGATAAATGCCATTATTGCGGGAGCGGATTAGTTATCACAGGAATGGGTTCGTGATAAAAAGGAGGATTCAGCCCAATTTTCTCTCTTGTCTCCCACTAGCTTCTGCCTTCTGCCTTTCTGCCATGGGTTGACCCACAGCAGATGTTGGCACCATGCTTTTCGACTTCCCAGCCTCCAGAGCCATGAGCCAAATAAATTTCTTTTCTTTATAAATTACCCAGTCTGTGGTATTCTGTGATAGCAGCAGAAAACAGACCAAGACATACCCCTCTGCGCCCACTACCTCCTCCACCCTTATTAGGAGCGAGGCCTCACAAGGTTTTCCTTTCTGATGCTTACGGTTCATCCTTCGAATGGGCTCTTTCTTGCTCTCTGGGGCTAGAAAAGCAGCTTCTAATCAACCTACTTCCTATGCTCACTCAAACTTCTCCAAAAAGTTGTCCATACTCAACAAATACATTTATTTTTGATATTTATTTCTGTGATAATTTGGCTCTTCCTTCACTTAAACTAAAGTCCAGTGGCTTTTAAATATTTTAGACTACAACCTATAGGAAAAAGTAGATTTTACATTGCAAACCAGAACACACACACACACACACATACACACACAAACACACACACACACGTTTTATGAAACAATACTTATCTTTACTATGTGTGACTCACTCTGATCTATCCTATTCTTTTTATTTTAAAATGCTAACAAGACCTACTAAATCAATTTCATGCCCCACTAATGGATTGTGACCTACAGTTTGAAAAAAATTGAACAATATTTTGACATCCAGAGCCTCAGGATAGTGACATTACAGCAGAAATCTGTCAAGAAAGAAAAATCAACTCTAAGATATTGAAACACATGCTAGAGAAAACAACAGTTTAGAAAGAAAGATTTTGAGTTTCAAAAGCCTAGGCAATTTCCTCTTCTAGGGAGGCTTTAGTAAGTTGTGGCAGGCACCTACTGCAACAAAATGAGATGAGGCTCTCCAGTTGTTCCCCCAGTCTCCCACCCCTGACCTGGGACATTTGTCAATTTGGGGCCCTGGATAATGATCAAGCTTTGCCCAGAAGTAGGACCTCTAGTGAAAGAAAGAGAAACCAGCAAAGCTTTTAGTGGCCACATGGTACTAGAATGAAAAATTAGAACCAGGGGCCTTAAACATGCAACCAGTCTTTTCCACATGACATTTGCTGGGTTCTAGGCCTAGAAATGCATCTAAAAGCAGAAGAAAGTCTTCCACAGTCTCCAGTACTTAGAAAACAGAAGCTTCTTAGGAAGGAAGGGCCTGCCTCAAACACAAAGTTAGCTCCCACCTCAAGACATTGGTCAGATTTTGAAGCTCTGTGGGGACAAAGTCTGGACAGGTAGACTGGGAACCTCTGAAGAGCAGAGCTGAATCTCCACAGACTTTCACAGCTGAGGATACAGAGACCTGCAAGAGTCTCCATCAAAAGCCACATGCTAGGAATACGGGTAAACCAGAGATAGACTTGAGACATATAGATTCCAAAATTCAAAACCCAGCTCCAACCCAGTTCAATCCTTCACAGGATTGATGTAATCATTCCTCACCCCCATCTGCCTAACAGAGGGAAGAGGGAATACTCTGTGTGGCAAATTGCATCATCTGAAATTGCCATGCCTTCTCTAAACAATGTACGTGTATAGTAAAAAATAATCAAACCTGTGAAAATGCGTGAAAATATAACTGATAAGCAAGAGAAAAAGTCAGACAATAAAAAAAGACACACAGATCATCCAGATGTTGTGGTTGGTAGACAAGGACTTTAAAATAACTTATTGTAGAAGAACTTACTTCTACCACACATTGCTGGTAGAAGTAAATATTGCTATATCCATGTATCAGTCAGGGTTTACTCAGGATACATAACCACACAGTAATTTGGATAAGTAGATTTAATATAAAAATTATTTAAAAAATTTTTTTTTATTTTTCTCTCTCTTTTTTTGTTTCTTATTTTTCTTTTTCTTATTTTTATTTTAAAACCAATATACAACAGGAGAATTTAATATAAAAATTATTAAGTGTAAGAGAGGATTACTA
Organism: Cheirogaleus major; assembly: GCA_963574435.1. Lineage (NCBI taxonomy): Eukaryota > Metazoa > Chordata > Mammalia > Primates > Cheirogaleidae > Cheirogaleus > Cheirogaleus major. The sequence goes on from CAUYPO010061527.1 coordinate 19,918, forward strand.
CTAAGAGAAAAAGAGAACTAAAGAATACAGTTATAGCAGATATAAGGAGCAGTCTTTAGGGCAAAGGCAGAGCACCCAAGGAAGGAACTTAGCTTTCAACCACCAGGGTGAGATCCACACCTTGTTGGAGATGGTACAGCCATGACCCACTGGATGGTGAAGAAGTTCACCGAAGTTCTATGTAGATGAAATTCACTGGAGAGCATTCCTCTTGGGTGCTGAGGGAAGCCATCCACAGAAAGGTGCCATGCCTTGGAAGTTGCTGGAAAACTTTCCACAGGAATGATGCACTGGAAGTGGATCTTTGGTGTATTGGAGGAAGCTGCCGATGGAGAGGTGCTGTGTGTGTCTTGCTGCTGCATGCCACAGGAGCTGTGTGCTGTAGGAACCTGCCATCTTAATCTGTTTAGTGTTGATAGAAAGGAATACCCAAGGCTGGGTGATTTACAAAGAAAAGGGGTTTCTTTGGCTCCCAGTTCTACAGGCTGTATAAAAAGCATAATGCCAGCATCTGTTTTGGGTGAGGGCTTCAGGCTGCTTCTACTCATGGTGGAAGGGGAAGGGGAGCTAGCATGTGCAGAGATCACATGGTAAGAGAAGAAACAAGGAGTAGGGAGGAAGTGCCAGCCTCTTTTTAACAATCAGTTCTCCCAGGAACTAATAGTGTAAGAACTCACTCATTACCTCCAGGGTGGCACCAAGCCATTCATGAGGAATCCACTCCCATGACCCAAACACCTCCTTTTAGGCCTCACCTCCAACATTGGGGATCAAATTTCAACATGAGGTTTGGGGAACAAACATCCAAACTATAGCACCTGTCAAGGGGGCACATCAGAACCAAGAAGAGAAGCCCCTTTCTCCTGCACTGGCTGCCATTGCTCTCTACTGACAAAGCTTAACATTGTGAGAAATGTTTTCAGGGTCCACCTCCATTATCACAGAGCAGACAATTAAGGATAGATTTAGAGCTAACAGACAATTAATTGATAACTGGCACAATCAGCTTTGAAAAAATTGTTTATTAGAATCTAATAAAGCTAAATGTCACTTAACGTCTGACTCAGTATTTCTATTCCTAGGTCTATATTTAAGAGAACTGAGTAAATACTTCCACCCAGAGACATGTATAAGAATCTTTATAGCAGCTTTATTCAGAATAGCCAAAAACTGGAGACAACCCAAATGTTTACCAACCAGATAATAAATAAATTGTGGTTTATTCATACAGTGGAATACTACACCACAATAAATAAGAATGAAATACTGATACATTAACAACACAAATGAAACTCATAGACATTATATTTAGGGAAAGAAGCCAAGTACAAAGGGCAACATATTTGAAGTCCAATAAAAAGTAAATCTAATTGATAGTGAAAGAAGTCAGAGTAGTAGTTATGTCTTGGGAGTGATAACTGAGTGAGAAAGAAGTGCCAGAAATGTTTTACATCTTGATCTGGGTGATAGTTACACGGATGTATATAAATGTAAAAATGTACCAAGCTGTGCATTAATGATTAGCACACTTTACACATTTCACTGCGTGTGTGTTATACTTTAAAAACTCAAAATATCTCCACTTATGATTAATATATTGAATAAAATGGAGGGAAAAGTAGATAAAATAGATGAACAGAGAGAGAATCCCACCCAATAAGTGGAATATACAAAAAATAAAAATAAAATGAGCATTCTAGAACTTAAAATTATAATAGCTGAAATAAATACTCACTGGATAAGTTTCATAACAGTTTGAACACAGATAAGTACAGGCTTGGTAAGCTAGAAAATGAATCAAAAGAATACAGAGATACTAATGCACAGAGAAAGAAATTGAAAAAACAAAAGAGATAATAGCATAAAAGTTAGGTAGGATATACTGAAATGTCTAAATTCTTATCATTGGAATCCCAGGAGAGGGGAAAGAGGGGAAAGAGGTAATGGGACAGAATACTTCTCAATATTCAGAAAGATAATGGCAGAGAATATTCCAAAACTGATGGAAGACATAAATTCATAGATTCAGGGAGTTTAGTGAACTCCAGAAAGGAAAAGCACAAAGAAAATCATATGCAGGCACATTGTAGTTAAACTGCTAAAAACAAAACACAAAGAAAACAATGATAAAAGCAGATAAAGGAAAAAAAGACACATAATTTTAAAACTGACAGATCAACAAAAATGGTGGAAGCCAGCAAACAATGGAATAATTTATCTAAAGTACAGAAAGAAAAGAACTATAGCTAGTGACAATATCCTTCAATAATGTAGGCAAAATAAATTTCCATATAGTCAAAAATTGAGGAAATTTATCATCAACAAGCAGTAAAAAAAAAAAAAAAAAAGTTTCCAGCCAGAAAGAAATGATCCTAGAGAGAAACATGGAAATAAAGAAGGAAGTAAAGGACACGTGAAGGGTCAGTAAAAAGTGAAAGCAAAGTCAGGGACAGAGGAAGTAAGAGAACCCCAGGCAGGGTTGAGGAACTCGAGAGCAGAGGGAGTTGTGCCCCTCTAATGAGTTTTGGAAGGTAGTGTGTCACCCAGAGACCTCAGGCCACAGCACGGGGAGGAGAAGATCTCAGCAGATGGGTTGAGGCACCTCATGGCATTCCCAGTGAGGCAAGGAACAGGGCATGTCTGCAGCCAAGAGTGTCACAGAAATGCCTCAAAAGCCAGAGGGATGCTCCACATCATCTGCCGTCAGGGAAATGCAAAGGAAAACAACAGTAAGATACCACTACACGCCTATTAGAGTGGCAAAAATCCAGAACACTGACAACACCAAATGCTGGCAAGGATGTGGAGCAACAGGAACTCTCATTCTTTGCTAGTGGAAATGCAAAATGGTACAGCCACTTTGGAAGACAATTTAGTAGTATCTTACAAAACTTAACATGCCTTTACCATTCGATCCAGCAATTGTGCTCCTTGGTATTTACCCAAAGGATTTGAAAACTTATGTTCACACAAAAACCTGCATGTGAATGTTTATATCAGCTGTATTCATTATTGCAAAAACTTGGAAGCAACCAAGATGTCTTTCAACAGGTGAATGTATAAACTGTGGTACATCCAGCCAATGGAATATTATTCAGTGCTAAGAAGAAATGAGCTATCAAACCTTAAAAAGACATGAAGGAATCTTAGATGCATACTTTTAAGTGGAAGAAAATCTGAAAGGCTACATACTGCATGATTCCAACTATATGACATTCTAGAAAAGGCAAAACTACGGAGACAGTAAAAAGATCAGTGGTTACCAGGAGGTCGGGGTTGGGCAGGGAAGGATGAGTAGATGGAGCACAGATGATTTTTAAGGCAATGCAAATACTCCATATGATACTATAAGGGTGGATACATGTTATTATACATTTGTCAAAATGCATAGAACTGGCTAGGCGTGGTGGCTCATACCTGTTATCCTAGCACTCTGGGAGGCCAAGATGGGAGGATCACTTGACCCCAGGAATTCAAGGTTGCAGTGAGCTATGATCACACCACGGCACTCTAGCCGGGGTGACAGAGCAAGACTATCTAAAAAACAAACAAACAAACAAATGCATAGAACTGTACAACACCCAGAGTGAATCCTAATATAAACTATGGACTTTGAGTGATTATGATGTGTCAGTGTAGGTTCAGCGACTGTAACAAATATGACACTCTTGTGGAGGATGTTGATAATTGGGAGGCTGTGCGTGTGATTGGGCAGGGGGTATATAGAAAATCTCTACACCTTCCTCTCCATTTTGCTGTGAACTTAAAACTGCTCTAAAAATAAAGTCTTTAAAAAAAACAAAACAAAACCAGAGGACCCTACAGACCTTGCTGTTAGCATGAGGAGGAGGCTGTAGCCATCTGCATGGGCTAATAACCTAATACCACCAGATGTGTAGATCCCTGCAGATGCCAGAGTAGAGAGGTAATCAGGACCAAATGCACCTCCCACTGTGCACTAACATTAGGAAAATCCCCTATAACTGCAAAGGTAACTCCAACAAAAGGGTGTGTGTTGGGGGTGAATAGAGAGAAACAGTAATTAACTGAGAAAATCCTGAATTCATTGGTATGATATGGAACTGGCCAAGACTTAATTTGACATCAGATGAAATGAGAGCTTCTAACAAAAATTAGAGCTGAGAAGCACTGTTTGAGGTGGGTGATTTGGAAGCAATCTTGATGTCCGTCACTAGGGAGAGGGTAGGGAAGACGTGGTGAGTGCTTGCCATGGAGTACCAAGGCAACACCTGGACCAGGTGTTCACATAGCAACATGTATGGATCTTAAAAACATAGAGATGATCGAAAAAGTCAGAAACAGAATGAGGAATAAAGTATGTAACACAATAATGCCTATATAATTAAAAAACACATGCACATGCAGCAAAAAATATTTTGCAAGCACATATACAAAGAAAGAGATATTTTAGAATGTATCTATGGGGGTATGGTGGGGAACGGGAGCAGGAAAGGGGATCGTTTTAGCTGGGGTTCTCTAGAACAGCAGTCCCCAACATTTTTGGCACTAGGGACCAGTTTCATGGAAGACAATTTTTCCACCAACGGTGGTGGGGGTGGTGTGTGGGAGGTGGGCAGGCGGTGATGTGTAGCCCGGTTCCTAACAGGCTATGGACCGATACCAGGCCATGGCCTGGGGATTGGGGACCATAGCCCTAGAAAACAGGGCCTGAAGAAAGCATCTATACTGACACTTTATTAGAGGGAGGTACAAGCCCAGGGCAGCAAAAGTTAGGAAAAGAGAAGTGAGGCAGGAAAGGTGGGGGAGCAAATAGAAGGTGGTACACTAACGAGGCTGATGGCAGCTTATAAGAAAATGCGTCCTTTTGATCTGTCCTGGGAGACATCTGGAAGCACTGAGCCCTGGAGTGATTTCATTAGGGGAAGGAGGGAGGAATTTATCTCCTTCCTGTCTTCTGTCTCTCAGGGGCAAAGTTCTCCATGGGATGCACTCACTACACTTCCAGGTCGGATCTTCTCCAAGAGCCCTTGAGGGAGGCAGAGCCTGTGCCTTACCTGCCTGAGGAGGTGGTGGGAATGGCCAGAGGCTGCTGGGTCTGGTCAGCTGGGGCTGGTTGCCAGAGCTGCTGCGGCTCCTGCTGCAGCAGGTGCAGTGGAGGCCCTGCCAGGGCTTGGCTCTCACCCCAGCAAAGACTGGGACAGCTGGTGATGTTATGCGAGGAGGAGGTGGTGGTGGCAGCTGGGCTCTCAATTGTGTAAGTGGCTGAGGGCCTGGGGAGCAGGTGGGAGCAATAAATTGGGTCGGACAGAATGCTTTTGCACAGATTTCCTACACAATCTTGCCCAAGGTCACAGAGTGATCAGGGCAGACTTCCAGCCTGGTATGTTCATTTCCCTGAAGCCATGGGCTAAGCCTGCGTGTGGGCTGAAGTCCCAGTCCTTATACATCCTTGTGCAGATCCTACCCATGACTAGGGCCTGGGGCTTAATTTTTCTCCTTTCATCTCTTCTCAGAAGCAAGGCTTCTCTGGGATGGTACAACTTCTCCCTCCATGCTAGGAAATAGAGCTGAAAAGGGAACAGGGCCCAGGCCTAGCAACTAGGGTGGACACATTTTGTTTGTTTGTTTGTTTTCAGACAGAGTCTCACTCTGTCACCTGGGCTAGAGTGCAGTGGCCTAGAGTACAGTGGCCTCATCATAACTCATAGAAACCTCAAACTCCTGGGCTCAAGCGATCCTCCTGCCTCAGACTCCCGAGTATCTGGGGCTACAGGTGTGAGCCACCACGCCCTGCTAATTTTTTCTATTTTTAGTATAGATGGGGTCTCACAGTTGCTCAGGCTGCTCCCAAACTCCTGAGCTCAAGCAATGCTCCCACCTTGGCCTCCCAGAGTGCTGGGATTACAGGCGTGAGCCACCATGCCCAGACTGTATGCATATTTTAATTGTGGCCACTACGTTTAGTGTTAATAAACTGGTCGTTTTTTCTGGTACCTATTAATAAATTAATAAATTAATAAATGAGGGTGGGGGAAGCAATGGAGCAAAGAGCCTCCAGGCCTTCTCTGGGGTCTTACGTGCTACTATGGAAGCTACGTGTCCAGACCAGGCCGACCTCCCAGGTCTGTGCTTCTCACATCCAGGTATAGTGTATGTGTGAGTCTTTGGGGCCCAATCTCAGGCTATTACTTGGCTCATTTTCCTGGAGCATTGAATTTAGTCAATGAGTTGACGGAATAAAGTTTTAAAATTTCATTCTTGTCAATGGTTTCATTACATGCAGATGTAAACCAAATCAAGAGCCTCCTGCTTTTCTCTCAATAATTCTCATGTTTTTTTTAATGAAATTCCAGAGTTAACATTCAGTGAGTGATGTAAAAACCTGATGTTTTGGAGTTCCCTGAACACTTGCTGGTCTTGATTCTGTAGACGTGATCAAGTAAAAAGGCCTGCACGGGGGTGGGGCGGTGGCTGCAGGAGAATGGGTTACTGCTCATGTCTCCGGCCCACACAACTAGCTGGTTGGGGGCAGGGGGCAGCAAGCTCTTTGGACGGCAAATTCGTTGTCTTCCGAACGAAAATAATGTAACTGTTTATTATTTTCCAAATTTTGGGTAGTTGGGTGAAGAGGACTATGAGTCTTTTGAGTAACTTACATTTACCCCAAATCTTACATTTTCAGAAATTTACATTGGATAAAAATGACAGCATTGAAGGTAAAAAATAATTTTTTAAGCATCAGGCATTTTTCTTCATTGAAAAAAAACAAACCAGTAATGAACATTTCCTGGAAGCTGATAAGAAGCTGAGCTTGGGCGAGAATCATTTCCTGCCACATGAACAATGTGTCTTGGCCCCTCGACAGGAGATGCTCTCAGTGACATTCTGCCACCCATACCCTGGGACCAGCTTCCTGAGCAACTCTTCTCACTAATTACCCAGTCTCAGCCTGTAAAGCAGTGGAGAAATGATCGTCATTTGTAGTCAAATGTTTTCATGAGTCTTAGCACTTGAAGTATTGTGATACAAAGTCACAGAAAGAAAAATTGCCTGAATGCTGAGCTTGAAATGCAGGGCTTGGTTGTTTCAATTTAGCCCAATTTTCTGGAATCCAATAGCATCACCCCTGTTGACAAACAAGACAGAAAACTTTTAAATCCCTGATGTTTAGAATTTTAAAATGTTATTTTTACATTAAAACAAATATAGACTAATATGTAATATTCCAAAATGCACACAAATCTTTGAGATAAATATTAGTGAAGTTTAGAGCTGTCACAAGGCCATTTAGCATTAATCCCTGAAAATCTCTGAGTAGCCATTTAGGAAGCTTTAGGGGAAGCACTGGAAAAGTGTAGTCCTTGGTAATGAGGTCTTGGTGGCTTGACTGAGATCCACCTCTGCCTCAAAAGCTTCTTTGGTCAGCCCAAATAGATAGGCAAAGAGTTCTAATGGGAGATTAGAAGATCATGCTCTCCAGTTTCCCAGAGGAGTCTAAACAATCAAAGGGCAAAGTTCATTACCTCTCCAGAGGTGTTAAGAGCTGTGAAGCAGCTAAGATTTTATCCTACTTGCATGCTAACAAGTTATTTTTCCATAGTTTCATAGATGCTGGCAGAATACATGAAACTCCTGGGTCAGAGGTGAAGGATAGTTTATTACCTAAAGCAAAAGTGTTAGCCAGAGTATTAACATTTTTGCACACATTTCCTGAACCCTAATTTCCATAGATGGCCAGGTGACACCTGCACATGCAGTGGGCTGTGTTATAGGCGAAGAACCCTAGCTTCAAGAAACCAACGCTTTTATACACTGGAGAGTAAGTTTCTTTTGTGTTTTTGTTTGTTTGTTTGTTTGATTTTTTTTTTCATTTTTGTTTTTGGAGACAGGGTCTCGCTCTGTTGTGTAGGTGGAATGCATTGATGCAATCACAGCTCACTGTAACCTCAAACTCCTAGGCTCAAGGGATCCTCCCACCTCAGCTTCCCAAGTAGCTAGGACTATAGGCGTGTGCCACCATGTGCAGCTAATTAAAAAAAAAATTTTTTTTTATAGAGATGAAGGTCTCTGTATGTTGCCCAAGCAGGTCTCAAATGACCCTGCTACCCTGGCTTCCCAAAGTGCTTAGATTATAGGCATGAGCCACCATGCCCAGCCTAAATATGCTTTCTATATAAGGAGTTGCTATCCCTATCTTCCAAAGCTGTAAGTGAGCTTTCCTTTGCTTCAGAAGGAGATACAGCTCTGTCTTTCAAGGCTGTTCACTATATAAACATTTCTGAAAAGATAGTTGGGAATAAAGCCTCTGCTTGCGAAATCTACAGAAACATGAGAAGCCCATGGAGAAGTGTCTGCCAACAGAAGGGACCTATGATCAGACTACTGTACAACATGCAGCATGTCTCTTGCCATCTCCTCTAACTTCTCAGTAAGCTGAATGGCGGGCAGCACAGGGCTCATTAGTTCTGGTCATGATTGGAACTTGAGGCTTTGTGATAAAAGAGTCACTAGGAAGTAGCTAGGACTCACAATACAGAACAGCATTTTGATGGTAACTTCCACTGACTTCTACAACATGAAGAAAATGTGATAGGGCCCCATGTGGGTTGGTAGGCTCAGAGACACAGGCTGCTTCCATGTTATGGCTCACTATCTTGTGTTTTCAAAGTCACCCTCACAATCAACAAAAAGTCTACTAGCTCTAAGAAGTGAGTTTATCAAGATCTCAGAATACAAAGTCAATATACACAATATCAGTTGTATTTCTATGCACTGGCAGCACATAATTAGAAATGAAGTTAAAAATAAAATCAATTTTTATTAATAGCATTAGTGAACACAAAATACAAATGACTTGCAAGATTAGTTCAGCAACTACAAAACATTGCTGAAATTAAAGAATAAATGGAACACATGCCATATTTAAGGCTTGGAAGACTCAATATCATTAAGATGTCATTTCTCCCCAAGTCAATCTTTAGTTTCAATGCAATCCTAATTAAATTTCCAACAGGATTTTTCAAAACATTAACAGGTTGACTCTAGTGGCATGAGGATGGACAAATAGATCATTGGAATACACTAAAAAGTCCTGAAAGAAATTTACACTTATGTGGCAACTTGGTTTTTGACAAAGGCACCAAAGCAATTCAATGAAGTAAAGGAAAGTCTTTTCAACAAATGGTGCTTGCACAACCAGAAACCCATATGGGAAAAAAAATTAATCCTGACCCCTACCTCACATCTGACACAAATATTAATTTGAAACTGTCGTATACTGAGACCATGGAATACACAGTAATAAAAACAAATTAAAATATTGATACACAGAACAACTTGAATGAACCTCCGTGGGAATTACGAATTCCAAGGGAATTATGCTGAGTGAAAAAAAGCCATTCCCAAAATGTTACATATTACACGATGTCATTTATAAAACATTTTTAAATGACAAAATTTTAGAAATGTTGGAGAGAATAGCAGTTGCCAGAGGTGAGGGTTGAGGTTGGGAGAGATCCACAGGAGGGAGCTGGGTGTGGTTATGAAGCATCCTTGTGTTCCGAATCTTGATCATGGTGGCAGACACACTAACCTGTGCAGGTAACAAAATTTTATAGAACTTAATCCACACGTGCACACAAATGAGTACAACTAAAACTGGGGAAATCTGACTAAAATGAGTGGACTGTATCAATGTCAATATCCTGTTCATGGTATTGTACTATTGGAAGAAATTGAGCAAAGTGTACAAAAGTGTTTTCTGTGTTATTTCTTACAACTGCATGCATCTACAATTATCTCAATAAAAATTTCAAATAAAAAATGGATTTGAAACGGATCATAGGCCTAAATGTAAAGGTAACTTTTTAATAATTTTTTGTTGTAATTTTTAAATAATTCCTAGAATTATAACTTTTTTATACTTCTTAGAAGAAAATAGGGGAATATCTTTAGGACCTGGGGTAGGTAAAAATTTCTTAGATAGGACAAAGGAACCAATAAACTGAGAATAAAAATTTGATGAATTACACTTCATCAAAATTATAAAATTTATGGCCATTATAGTCACTCTGGTCACACGAAGCTGACAGATGGAAGCAGAGCGTGGAGATTCCACATCTGATACTTAACCACTTGTGCCCAGAAGTAGCATCATCACTTCCACCCTGAGTGAAGAAAACTAAGCAGAAGGCTCCATCTGGATGCAAGGGGTGAGGGCTGGGGGTGGCCATGTGATCCCTAACTGGGCAACTGCCACCCAGCACGATTCCACCCCATGAAAGGGGGCATGATACCTTCACATCAACAATAATAATACTGGCTTTAATGTCAAGAAACTTTGAAAGACATTATCTCTCTCTACAACATTTCTGAAAGGTAGGTATTATATCCCCATTTAAATATGAGGAGACAAGCTGGGTGTGGTGGCATGAACCTGTAGTCCCAGGTACTCAGGAGGCTAAGGTGGGAGTAATCTCTTGAGCCCAGGAGTTCAAGTCCAGCCTGGGCAACATAGCAAGCCCTCATTTCTTTAAAAAAAAAAAAAGAAGAAGAAATCGAGACTGAGGAAGTTGTAGTATTTACCCAAGCTTACATAGGTATCCAGCCTAAGTCTATATGACCCTAAAGCTCCCATTTCTACTACTCCCTGCTGCCTTCCTCAGAGTAAGTCACAGGAGGGACATGCTGTTACTTGTGGAGAAAAGAAAACATTATATCTGCAAGCAGAGAGGAGTCATGCTAGACGAAGATGTGTGTTTACATTCTTATCATCTACAATGAAAAACTGGAAGTTATCCTAAGAAAGACAGCCTGCTTTGGTTTCTGATTTGCTCTTAAAGAGAGTAGGTTCATTCTTGTTTTACACAGTCACATCAGTTCTGAAGTGTTTTGATAAAAGAAAATGTACCTCCTGTCCAATTTGAGTCTCAGAAAGGTTTCCTTTGAGTAAACCTCCACCTTGTGGCAATAATCGTGAGATGCAGGACAAAGAATTTGTTTTTTAATCTATCAGACTCCAAAACATCTCAGTAACCCTTGAAGTTAGAAGTTTTTGCATTAAAAGAAAACAAAACAAACAAGTAAAAAAGTACCTCCCTTAGGGCAGGTCTAATTAAAAACAGATGTCTTTGAAAAAGACATCTGACTTTTGAACAAAGCAATCAAATCACTGACCCATATCATAAAACATGTAAAAGATGGAAGTTTTATTAAATCAAGATGTAAAAAGTAGAGGTGATCCAAGGTAATCCATTTAGAGAAAAACTGATGAAGTTCCACATTGTCCAAACTGTGGACTTTTGAAAGCGAAAAGGATTGCTATTAATTATTACATGGGACAACAGGTGTAAAGTGGAGGTGTCCCAGGCACACTGAGGATATGTGGTTTCCCTAAATTTGTTTCTGAGGTTCAGCCTCAGAAAGATGTGAATGTGTTTTGTAATAGTGACCATGTGGCAAGAAATTTAACCCTTTCGGAAAGAATGAAAGTCTATATTTCAGTGTGCTGGCAGAAGGATCCCCTAGTATTAACATGTTACATTAACATGATATTTGTTACAATCAGTGAACCAATACTGATACATTATTATGAACTAGAATCCATAGTTGATTCAGATTTTCTTAGTTTTTATCCAATGTGCTTTTTCTATTTCTGGGTCTCATCTAGGTTACCACATTACATTTGGTCGTCATATCTCCTTAAGTTTCTCTTGGCTATGACAATTTTTCAGACTTTCCTTGTTTTTTGCAACCAAGATAGTTTTGAGGAGTGCTGGTTAGGTATACTGTAGGGTGGCCTTATAATGCAATTTGTCTGATATTCTTCTCATAACTGGGCTGGGGTGATGGTTTGGGAGGAGGAAGAACACAGAGGTGACGTGTTATTTTCATCACATCCTAACAAGGGTTCATACTATCAACATGACTTATCACTGAGGTTGACCACCTAGCTGAGTAGTGTTTGTCACGTTTCTCCATTGTAAAGGTGCTCTCCCACTGACCTTTTCCATACTGTACTCTTTGGAAGGAAGTCACTATACACATTCCATACTTAAGGAGTGGCGAATAAAGCTTCCGCTTCTTTAGGGCAGAATATTTACATGAGCAATTTGGAATTCTTATGCATAGGACATGTGTCTCTTCTACCCCATTTATTAATTTTTTCCTGGCTTCCACCATCCACCATCCATTTACTAAATTGTGCAATTCTAATATACACAGACAGCAGTATCAGAATGTTAACCTATACCTCTGGGGAACCAGCTTTATCAGCTATAGTATAGTGCTTTTGTTGAGTTCATTTTGCCTTTAGTCTTACCAACTCCACTCATCTCCAAAGATACTTAGGTCTACATATTTCCTCCTTCCATCTTCAGTTAGACTGTTTCAAACATTTATAGTACAGTTAGATTCTATTGTCACAGTCTGCCTTTCTTCCTAGGATCCTCGAACTTCCTACACAATTTTTTAAAAATGTGTACGCATCTTATTTTTGTACACACTTTTTGTACAGTTAAGTTCTACAGGTTTTGACAAACGCATAATGTCATGTATCCATCATTAAAGTATCATACAGAATAGTTTCACTACCCTAAAAATCTCCTGTTCTTCATCTATAACCCTTCTCCCAACTCCCCTGTTCCCCTGACAACCACTGATCTTTTTACTATCTGTATAGTTTTGCCTTTTCCAAAATATCACATAATTGGAACTATCCAATATGTTGCCCTTTCAGACTGACTTCTTTCACTCAGGAATATGCATTTAATGTTCCTTCATGTCTTTTTGTGGCTTGATAGCTCATTTTAAAAATTGCTAAACAATATCCCATTGTATGAATATGTCACAGTTTGATTATTCATTCACCTACTGAACGACATCTTGGTTGTTTCCAATTTTTTGGTGATTATGAATAAAGATGCTACAGACATTCACATGCAGGTTTTTGTGTAGACATAAGTTTTCACATCAATTTGGTGACAACCTAGGATCACAATTGCTCAATCATATGGAAAGCTATGTCTAGCTTTATAAGAAACTGCCAAACTGTCTTCCAAAGTGGTTGTACCATCTTGTATTCCCACCAGCAATACATGAAAGTTCCTACTGCTCTGTATGTTCACCAGCATTTGAAACTATCAGGTTTTTTAATTTTAGCCATTTTAATTAATAGATATGTAGAACTATTATTTTCTTAAGGACAGTTGCATATCTTTATCATATAAACATAACATTTCTCATGGGAGTTGGTCTTCAGTTTGCTTCTTGCTTTCACAGAATGTCAAATAGCTGTAGAAATTGTCTAAGAATGACTTATGAAACAAACACTCCCCCATCCCTGCCAAAAGAAAGTGTTATTGCCTACATTTCCCAACCAGATTCCCAAGAAAAAAAATACAATCTGTTTATTTTACAGTGTAATGCATAAATTTTCTTTTAAGATATAAAAAGGACAGACTTTTAAAATACAAGTCTCCTTTTGCTTATAAAGTGCTATAAAAATACATTAAGTGTGCTCAAGTGTTGTCCTTTGACTTCATATTCCAGTTTACCACAAACAAAAAGTAGCAATACATAAAGATACTTGAACCACATTAATCTTGCAGTAAAATAATGTCAACAACATCATGAACACCTTGCAGAACTAGCTCTCCTGGGTACACAACAATCTTCCATGTTTTGCAGTTCTGAGTGTTCTTACCAACACTTCAAAGAGGTTGGCACATTTGTCATTTCAGAAGAGGACCCTACATTTCACACTTAACTTTCCACCAGCATTTTTTGAACCCAAATGATAAATTTCCTCCACTAAGAAGTTAACCTCATGATCCACATTCATTGCTGCTTCTCTGCCTCATTTCATTTTCCAAGGAACTGGTGCTGTGTTGGTCCAGACTTTGTTTTCTTCTTCAATGCACTGGGGAGAAATAGTTACTATTGTTTTAATTACTAATTCCCTAATGACAAATGAGGTTAAGCATCTTTTTCATATCCTTATTTCCCATCTGCATATCTTCTTTGATGAGGAGTCTATTCAGACCTTTTGCCCATTTTTAAATTGGGATACATGCTTTCTCATTGTTGGATTTTGTATATTTTGGATACAAGTCCTTTATCAGATATATGTTCTGCAAACATTTTCTCCCAGTCTATGGCTTGTCCTTTTATTCTCTTAACTGTCTTTTGCACAGAACAGTTTTTATATTTTAACAAAGTCCAACTGATCAGTTTTTTTCTGTCATGGATCATGCTTTTGGTTTTATACCTAAAAAGTTATTACTAAACCCAAGATCAAACCCAAGATTGATTTTTCTCCTGTTTTCTTCTAGAAGTTTATAGTTTTGCATTTTACATTTAGGACTATAATACATTTTGAGTTAATTTTTGCAAAAGCTGTAAGTTCTGCATCTGGATTCTTTTTTTCTTTTCTTTGCTTTGCTTTCTTTTTTTTTGAAATGCACATCCAATTATTTCAGCACCGTTTGTTGAAAAGACCATCCTTTCTTCATTGACTTTCCTTTGCCCCTTTGGCAAAGATCAGTGGACAACACTTTATAGATTTATTTCTGGGCTTTCTATTCTTTTTCATTGATCTATGTATCTATTCTTTCACTAATATCATGCTGTTTTGATTATTGTAGCTTTATAGTAAGTCTTGAATTTGGGTAATGTCTGTTCTCTGACTTTGTTCTTTCTTCTATGGCATTGTGCTGACTATTCTGGGTCTCTTACCTTTTCATTTAAACTCCAGAAATCAGTTTGTTGATATCCACAAAATCGATTGCTTGCTGAGATTTTGAGTGGAATTGTGTTTAATCTATAGATCATTTTGGGAACAATTGCTATCTTAACAATATTGATTGTTCCTATCCATGAACATGGAATATTTCTCCATTTATTTAAATCTTCTAGATTTCTTTCATCAGCTGTTACTGATTTCTAGCTAAATTCCATTGTGGTCTGAGAACATACGTTGTATGATTCCTATTCTTTTAAATTTGTTGAGGTATGTTTTATGTCCTGAACATGGTCTAACTTGGTGAATGGTCCATGTGAGCTTGAGAAGAATCTATATTTTGCTGTTATCGAGTGAAGTATTCTATAAATGTCAATTGATGTTTTTCAGTTCAACTATACCCTTGCTCGTTTTCTGCCTGCTTGATCTATTAATTACTTAAAAAGTGGTGTTAAAATATTCAATTATTGGCTGGGCGTGTTGGCTCATGCCTGTAATCCTAGCACTCTGGGAGGCTGAGGTGAGAGGATCGCTCGAGGTCAGGAGTTCGAGACCAGCCTGAGCAAGAGTGAGACCCCCTGTCTCTATAAAAAGAAAGAAAGAAAAAAAGGAAAAAAACCTCAGCTGGGCATTTCAGGGCAGGCCTGTAGTTCCAGCTACCTGGGAGGCTGAAGCAGAAGGATCGCTTAGAGCCCAAGTGTTGGAGGTTGCAGTGAGCTACAATAACGCCACTGTACTTTACCCAGGGCGGCAGAGTGAGACTCTGTCTCAACAAAAACCAATAAGGCAAGTGAACATCTCTCCTCACAACCCCCACCCCTTCATAAATAAATAAATATTCAATTATTAATATGATACTGGGTTTACCTATTTTTCCTTGCAGTTCTATGATTTTTTGCCTCATGTATTAGGGTGCTCTGTGGTTAAGTGCATAAAGTATTGTTATGTCTTCCCAGAGAACTGACTCCTTTAACTTTATGTAATGCCCTTGTTTATCCCTGATAAGCATCCTTGTTCTGAAATCTGCTTTTCCTGAAATTAGCAAAGGTACTTCAGATTTCTTTTGATTAGTGTCAGCATGGCATAGCTTCCCCCAACCCTTTACCTTTAACCTCTCTGTTTCTTTTAGACAACACACAATTGGCCCTTGTTTTTTTTAAAAAAAAAAATCCACTCTGATGATCTCTTTCAATTGGTGTAATGAGACTATTCATATAAAGTGATTATTGATATAGTTGGATTAATATCTACCATGTTTGTAGCTACTTCGTATGTGTTCCACTTGACTTTCATACCTAATTTTGAACTTGTAATATTGTATTTTTTTTTTTTTTTTTGGAGACAGGGTCGCGCTTTGTTGCCCAGGGTAGAGTGCAGTGGCGTCATCATAGCTCACAGCAACCTCAAACTCCTAGGCTCAAGGGATCCTCCTGCCTGAGTCTCCCAAGTAGCTGGGACTACAGGCGCACACCACAACGTCTGTATGATTTTGCAATTTTTTTTTTTGGTAGAGACTGGATTTCACTCTTGCTCAGACTGGTATCCAACTCCTGAGCTCAAGCGATCCCCTCCCTCGCCCCCCACGACCCCCGCCTCAGCCTCCCAGAGTGCTAGGATTTACAGGCGGGAGCCACTGCTCGGCTTATAGAGAACTTTTGCAGACCCCTCAAACCCTGGAGGCACCCTGCCTGGCACGCATTATGCGCGTATGTAAAGGTAAAAAAACTGCACACCAGCCCTGGCAGACCCGGCAGGTGCGATGCTGGGATTCAGGGATGCAACTGTACAACGCGCAGATGCATGGGGTCTTCGCCTGGTGCGTTCAAAGCCTCCAGACAATGACAAGCTCTCGAGCCAATGAGAACGTCTCCACAGTCCGATCTGGCCGGCAAGGGGCGGGACTCCCTCCTGCCTGTCGCCGGGTCCAGAGTCCCGGCTAAGAGACTGGGTCCGGCCCGGGGCGGGCGTGGCTTACGGGCCAGCAGCCTTTCCTGGCAGGCCTGGCGGGGTGCTGGGTTGCCATGACGACCGTGGCTGGGCCGCCTCAAACTCGGTCGGTGACTCCGGCGCGTCGAAGGCCGTGTACCTACCTGGCTGGAGACCGTTCGTGGTGGCTCGACTTCCCAGTACCACGTGGAACAGTAGGGGTAACAGTCCCGCGTCCTCTTTTCTCCCGGACGCGGGGCAGGCTGCTCCGCGCCGCGCGCTCGCTCGGGCCTGTGCGCGCGCCCCCTGGCCGGCCCCGGGCGGGGAAGGGCTTCGCAGATCCTAGAAAGGCTCCGCTCCCCCAGTGCGGTGTTCATTTTGTATCAGTGCGTTGACTTGCTGCCACTTAGAGGCACTTTAGAAAGGAACGGGGACGGGGGCAGGAGATCGCTCTGAAGCAGGCTCTGGGCTTGCTGATCCGCGCGGCGGGTGGTCGCGAGGCTGCTGGGGACGGCCCAAGCCCGCGGTGACAGGGCTTCGTCTTCCTTGCAGAGCCATGGGCAGCAAGAAGAAGGAAATTGCCCTGCAGGTAAGCCTCAAGGGGCGCTAGCGTCCAGCACTTGGTTGGGGTTGGGGGCGAGGAGGGTGGGGTGTTGGGGGGGGCGCAGTATAAAAGTGACCTTGTGTTTGCTAACAGTATGTGACAGTGTTCTTAAATTTGAATGTTGTTCCCTTCTGTCTTAAAGGGAAAAAACTTATCTCAGATCCCCAGTGATGACAAATTTCTTTTGTGCTCTGAAATATATACACACAAAAATGCGAAGTTCTTTAATACTTAAAGAACTTTAGTACTTTAATACTTAAAGAACTTTTACTTAAAGTACTTTTATGGTATAATACTTATACCATAAAACCCAAACCTTCAATAAATAAAACTACAAAACCTATAAAATAAGAACCAACATAATTCTATGTGACTGGTACATTTTTTTTATTGAAACACAGTTGTAGTTTGCTCAGAGACCATAATATGGGTTCTTTTGAGTTTGGGGATGCTTCTGTAACTGTGTGCTCTGCGGAGACCCAGCTGTCCCACAACTGTTCTCTTCAAACACTCACCTGTTAACAAATGTCTTATGTGCTGCACATTCATTATATAGAATGCCATTCTTCACCTACACCTGGGACAAGTGAATCCATAAAGCTAGCATCTGCTCTTCTTTTCTTCTTGGTCCTGGACAAGAAGGATTTCACTCCCATAGTCCTCAGTGGAACCAGCAATTTGCAAGGGAATTTTAAAAGCCAGTGATTTAAAAAGGAGGAAAAGGCGAAAGCAGCATTAGTTGAAGGGCAGCCCATGCTGGGTGTGGGAGGGTGGGGTGAGCGAGGGCTTTGGCCTGGAATTGAGAAGACCTGAGATAGTTCTTCCTTCTTCTCTTAGCCAACTCTGTGACTTTGAATACATCACATAATCTCTCTGGGCTACAGCTTGCCTACCTGTGGAACGAGGATATTGTGTGAATAATCCCTAAGAGCCTTCCAGCCTTCATATTTTAGGACTCTAGAGTGAGGAAACATTTCATATGTGAATATTGTGTGTGTGTGTGTGTGTAGTAAATTCTAAGCACCTGGCCCTACCACTTATTTTTTTTTTTCATGTGTGTTCCTCAACTCTCTGAGTACAATGCAGTACTCACAGTATAGTAAGTATTCCCTTTTGCTGAGGGCAGAGGGGTAGTGGCCTCCCCTCTCCACTCACACTGAGGCATCTGTGTGTCACCTCTCTATAAGATAGTCAGCAATGCCTAGGATCTCCAACCCAGGAACCCTCTCCTCTCTCTCAGCAAGGTTATTTGGTGTTCCTTTTGTGATTGAAACAGACAGAAATCATGGGATATTAAGAGACAGTCAGCTCAAAAGATGCCACACATTTTTCATTCATTCCCTGCCAAATGTAGGGCTTAGTAAAGTCTAGATATTTCCCATACTGTTCTGCTCTGGCCCTGCTCTTAGGGGTGAGATTCTTCAACTACCCAGAGAGTTCAGGCCTCAGAGCTGGTGTGGCTCACTCCATGACAGGGGTGGGCCAAAGAGTTGCCTGTGCCTTACAGCTGAGCCTCAGCTGTAGGGATGGAGGCTCTTCTGAACTCTTCTATCACCTTTCCTCAGCACTGTCGTTGTGGGTCCAGGATGACATCAGTCCAACTCTCTTACCTCAATTAAGGCACCAGGACTTTTCTTGGTTTTCTTCTTTTTTCTTTTTCTCCTCTTCATCCTCCCTCCTTCCACATTCTTCCTTCTTCTTCTTCTTTTCATAGAAACAAAAAAGAGAGGAGTATACTTCCCTAAAAAGAGGGACCTTTAATAGAGGATTTGCAGATGTTATGTGTTTCCCGCCCTTATTGCAGATAATGTATCTTATCTTTTTAAAGGGACACAGACTTTAGCACACTTATATTAAGAACGAGTGATTTTTTTCATAGTCTTTTAATTTACATAGTTTCAAAGTAGCTTCCCACAAAAGCTTATTAATTACAAAGGAAAAGTGGAGGAGCCTGACAGACTACCTGAATCCAGTGATCAAAGTGGACATCATGATAATATGGGCAGTGAATGGGCAGATGGACATTGCGTATCACCTGGTAGATGTAACATTCCAACTAATCCAACCAGTTTCACCAGTCCAAAGATGCACAATCTGAATCTAATCAGAAGGAAACATCAGACACACCCCAACTGAGGGACTGAGGGACATTCTACGAAATGCCTGACATGTAGTTTTCAAGTGTCAAGGTTATAAATATAAAAGAAAGACTGAAGAACTATTCTGGACATTTACTAAAGAGACTTGACGTAAATCTAGCACTTGATTCTGATTTGCTCCTTTGCTCTTCAGGTCATTGTTGGGATGATTGGTAAAACTTGAATGGTGTCTAAGGATTAAATAGTAATATTAGCAGTGTTTTTTTCCCTCTGATTTTGATGATTGTATTGTGGTTATGTAGACTAGTGTATTCAGGGGTGATGAGATGTCAGGTTGGTAATTTACTTTCAAATAACTAGAAAAGGAAAAATAACCCTAAAATGTTCTTTATACTGTACTCGCATATTTTCTGTAAGTTTGAAATTACTTCAAAGTAAAAACATTATGCAAAAATGTTTTCTATTAATAGAGAGCTCTAATATGTATTTCTCCTTGTATTTCATATCTATATCTAATGAAACCAGAACTCTTTGTAGATAAGGGGAAAAATGCCAATGAATGGCAATAAATTCAACTCAACTTTTGTGATATTGAATGAAAACACAAATTGCAAAGGGAAACCTGTAGTGTGATACTATTTATGTACATTTTAAGGATACAAAACAATTTTATATACTGTTTTTAGACAAATAACATGTAAAATTGTTTTTTAAATGCCTGAGAAGAGTACACATCATTCTTAGGATAGTGGTTTTTCCTGGGGAGGGAAGCAGGAAGACCGGGAAAGAGGAAAGAAGATTGGGGAAAGAGGACAACTTGAAGTATATTTGTAAATATTTCAGAGAAGGGGGGAGAAATCTAGAGCAAATACATTAAATTTTTCCCCATCTGTGCCCTCAGTAATTCAGCCTTTGATCCTCTTTGCCTTTAGGTCAACATCAGCACCCAGGAGCTTTGGGAGGAAATGCTCAGTAATAAAGGACTAACTGGTAATTTAAAATAAAATAACTTTTTAGATCCATTCTTTGCAAAGTTGTTAAATGATGTGCTGAACCATGGAAAGAAGGGCTGCAGTGAGCACTATTTTCCTCTTACCTTGAGCCTCATGAACAACAGGTGATTTTTTTGTGTCTGTGTGTGTATGTATGTGTGTATGTGTGTGTGTATATATCTATATATAGATCTCTCTCTCGCTCTCTCTGTCTATATATATATATATATGTTTCTGGCTTGAACTTCAGTAAATTCAGTTCAGGAAACAAATCAGTATTGTTTTGGAGCTGACTACCACACTCAGGGTTGTTCGGTATTAAGTAACAGAACCTCTTCTAATAACCTGAGGCACAAAAGGAGAATAATGTATTGGAAGAAATATGGGGATCTCTTGGAACTCAAAGAATGGAAGGAGAACCAGGCATCACAGGGGCTTGGATCCTGGGACAGTAGTCATTAGGAAACAGCACAGCCACTGTCCACGGGCCTCCTCATACCTCTCCTCCTTGTATCAGTTATCTGTTGTTGCATAGCAATTTATCCCAAAACTTAGTGGTTTAAAACATCAATCACTTATTATCCCAGTTTCTTTGGGTCAGAAATCCAGGTGCAGCTTAATTGGGTGCCTCTGGCTCAGGGTCTCTCACCAAGATGCAGTTAATGTATCAGATGGGGGATCTCAAGGCTCAACCAAGAGCAGATTTGCTTCCAAGCTCATTTACATGGCTGTTGGCAGACCTTAGGAGACCCACTTCCAAGTTCGCTCATGTGGACTCAAGTCCTCACTGGCTGTTGGCCAGAGACATCGAGTTCTTGCCCTCAGTTTCTCCATGAGGCTACTCACAACCTGATAACTTGCTTCCCCCAGAGCAGGGCATAAGATGGAAGTCATAGCCTTTTGTTAACCTAATCTCGAAAGTGACATCCATTGCTTTTGCTATATTCTATTCATTAGAAGCTGTCACTGGGTCCTGGCCATACTCAAGGGCAGGGAATTACAGAAGGGCGTGAGTACCAGGAGGCGGGATCATTGGATCCACCTTAGAGGCTTCCTCTACCACCCCTTCTCGCCCACTATTCCTTTCTCTTTCTTGTTCATTCTAGATCTCTCTGGGCTCAATTCTTCTCTCTACAGATATGCCTGCTCAGTCTGCTTGTATCTGCTCTTATCCCTCCCCTTTCCACCCCGCCATGACTTCAGCATTCCCCATGACACAATCTGTCTTTCCAGCCCCTTCACCTACTGTTTCCTGAGGTGTGTCCTGAGCTCTATTCTTTCTTTCTTTTTTTTAACTTTCATCCAAGTACAGTACATGACCTTCGAGTGAACTCTAACATGTTTCCTGAACATGCCACAAGTTTTTCCACTTCTTCACTTTATCTACGTCATGCTTATTACCTGGAATACCATGGCTCCTGTCTGGAGCCATGAGCAACGTGGCTGCCGGGGCGTGCTCAGGCATGCCCGACCCTTACCATAAAATAGATGCCTGGCCTTGGGAAACAGAAAGTTTTAGCTTTTGGTTTCCCTGAATCTACGCGTGTAGAGGGTTGGGGACTTTCCTCTCCTTATATGGTCATCCTCCTAAGCTCCCTCCCCACTCCCCCTCTCTCCGGTATATATACCTACCTCATTCTGCCAATAAACGAGACTTGATCAGACTCCTGTCTTGTCTCCATTTCTCGT
>CAUYPO010061528.1:0-16565 GCA_963574435.1 Cheirogaleus major
GCTAAGACCAAGAGACTAATTAAATAGGCCTGGTGAGAAATGACTTGAGGCCACATTTGATGGTGACAGAAATGGAATGGAGTTAGAGATTCCAGGGATCTATAATCAATGGAATTTCATGACAGAGGCTAAAAAGGCTAAGGGGGAGGAAAAACATTGGAAAAAACTCCTAGGTTTCTAGCTCGGTTGCTTTCCCACAAAAATACAGAACAGAGGAGGAAAAGCAACTTTGAAGGAGGGCAGGATGAGATTTTGAGTCTACTTTTGAATATGTTTTGCTTCTATGTTTCATTTGAGTATAGTCAGGGTCCAGTCAGAAAACAGAGACCAAACCAATTATTTTAGCAGAAAAAAATTAATACAAAGGATTAGTTAAGCAGGAAAAAGTTAATAGGGGTGCTTCAGTAACACAAAGCTAATAATCACAGGAAGCAACTTGCATCCTAGGGCTAATGAAACAAAGGGAAGAAATTGGGGTTTTTAGAGCAAGAAGCTTGAAAGATGCTGTACGGAGTCGAGACAGACTGCTGAGGAGTGACGGGGCTGGATGGGGAGGACTGAACAGGAGTTGGAGAAGCAACAGGCCCTGCTGGCATGAAAGGCTGTAGCTGCGGCCTTGCTGAGAGAACAGAAAGCTGACAGGAAGAGCCACTCCCTCCTTCCGCCTCCAGCCCTGCTATCTCGCTGGAGCATTCCCTACTTGCCTTTCCCACTGGTGAAGGGAAAATGCAGTTTGCTTGGGAAAAGTCCCAGCACCACAGAGTACAGAAGGATGGGTTTAAAGACGAAGTAAATAATTTAGAAAACAGTATCAGCAAGAAGAAAGGCTGAAAACCAATGACCAAGGTATCCATCCTAAAATTGAAGAGCAATAATTAGTGAAATTAAAAACCAACATATAATAGAGAAAATAAAAAAGCCAAAAGGCTTTTTTTGTTTGTTTGTTTTAAAAAACCCAAAGATGTGGTATCTCTGATATATAAATAAACTCTCTGTGTGTGTGTGAAAAAAACAAAACTAGGGCTGTGTGCGATGGCTCATGGCTGTAATCCCAGGACTTTGTGCTTGAGGCCAGGAGTTAGAGACCAGCCTGGGTAACATAGTGAGACCCCATTTCTACAAAATTATAAAATAGCTGAGTGTGGTGACATACACCTGTAGTCCTAGCTACTTAGGAGGCTGAGGCAGGAGGATTGTTCGAGCTCAAGAGTTCAAGACTGCAGTGAGCTATGATTGTGCCACTGCACTCTAGCCTGGGTGACAAAGTGAGACCCTATCTCTACAAAAAATAAAAATATTAACTGGGCGTGGTAAAGCACACCTGTGGTCCCAGCTACTCAGGAGGCTGAGGCAAGAGGATGGCTTGAGCCCAGGAGTTGGAGGCTGCAGTGAGCTATGATCACGCCACTGCACTCCAGCCTGGGTGAGAGTGAGACCCTGTCTCTAAGAAACAAAACAAAATGAAACAAAACGAAACAAAAAACTAGCAGAATTGATAAACTCTTAGTAAGACTAATAATGAATAATAAAAGAGGGAAGGTACAATTCACCAATATCTGGGATAAAGAAAGGATGGTCCTACATATTCTATAGGCATTAAAGTAAAAAAAAAAAAAAAAAGGATATTGAGAACAACTTGATTCAATACATTTGAAATCTCTTGAAACTAAAAATGAAAGAAAATGCTCTTTTGATGTACAGACTTGGAGCCCAAAGCCTTCTAAATTAGGGCTGCTCTGTCATTCCAGAGGAACTCTTTGGTTTTAGCCAGGTCAGCTGTAGCTCTTTTGGTTCTTCTTAGGGACTACACAGACATCCTCTGTAGCATATTCACACAGTGACCAAACTTGCCACACAGAATACCGACGAATCTCACTAACATGATGTCAAGCAAGAGAAGCCAGGCTCAAAAGAATGGACTGTGTATGACTCTGTTTAGTTCAAGTTTGAAGGAAAGTAAAACCGACCGATGATGGTAGAAACCAGACTTGTGGCTGCCTTTGGAGAACTACTGACTGGGATGAGGCATGAAAGAGGCTTCTGGGGCACTGGAAATGGTCTACATCTGGGCCAATATGGTGATCATGGGAGTGTATTTGATTTGATAAAATTCATCAACCTGTACCCTTACAATTTATGTACTTTACTATATATGTACATTATACTTTAATTAAAAAAATTAACAATTCAGTTGGGATAGAGACTAAGAGGGCTTCTGTCTCTTTTTAGTCTCATTTCTTTCCTGTCTTTCCTTACTCTGTATTGACTTCTGATGGCTTCTGTGTTTCCCTCCTACCCAGGCCAGCAACCTCTTTAAGCAAGGAGGACTCGGGGTCTGGTTTGTGATGGCGATGGCTGGAGATGTTGAAATAGAGACAGACATTGTAGTTTTCATTAGGAAGGCATCATCGGCTGGAGTTCATCTGCACTGGCTTTGCCGATCACTGTTACTTTGCAAGGCTGTAAATCAGGGAGCTGCAGAAAGAAGGACTCTCCCAATGCCAGTGCACTCAGTGAAGACCGCTTGCCAAATGGCTGGTGCAAAATGCTGGGTGGGTGGAAATTTTATAAATCTCTAGCTTTAGACAGGAAAAAAGATACCTCTGGGCTGGGCGTCTCCCAGAAGTCCTTTCTGCTGTGGTTGTTTTCTAGTCTGTTACTAACAAATGTTCCCCTGCCAAAAGCACTGAGATGCGAGGCTAACTGCTTGCTGCAACACTGGAATTTTTGCTGTTTAATGTTTTCGTGGCTGCTTGTCTCTAGGTGTTGCCTACATAGCAATAACTTCAATGGATTGGATTTTGAAAGTATATATTACAGAGTAACCATTTAAAAATACTTTAAAAGAAACCTAGTTACGTTCATAAGGAACACACACACACACACACACACATTAACACTTTTTTAAAAGTTCCCAAACATTGTTAAATTTGGTCAATTTGGAGAAAAAATATCAATAGCAACAGTTATACAAAGTATCATAGAAGCTAATAAGGTAGATCACTGAGTTTTTAACTTTTCAATTAAAGGAATTAGTTTCATGTAGACAGTTTGCACATTAGTGTTTTTCATATACTTACACACTGTAGACTAACAATAATCTTCACTTGGTTGATAGTTTAACCACATTCTAGTTTAATTATTTTTTTTTAATCATACTTTTCATGGCTGACAAAACAATACACCAGAATATGTCAGCTTATTCTGGCTAACTAATATCATGTGGCCTGCCCTGTTTCCTCCATCTTCTAATTCTTTAATAAGCTGCAAACAGTAGTCGGGGCTGTGATGGTGGGTTGGAACAGGAGAAATCTCACTAGAAGGCTGTAGAGAGAGTCTATTCAAAGACAGGCAGATCTGACTACTGCCCAGATACTCAATGTTACCACTTCTTTAACAGTTTTCAAGCACTAAGAAGTATTTTCAGCAGAAGACAATGGAAACAGAACCCCAGAAAGGCCACCTCTTGGTTTCTTGCTTTCAATTTTTAGAAAATATTCTAAAGCTTTGATACTTGCCACTGGACAATTGAGAAGTATTTTGGAGAAGCTGTTAGTGCTTCATCTACAGTATGATTGCTGTGATTTTGAGGCAAACAATAAAGGCCTTATGATGATAATTTTAAAGAATTCCTTTTATTTTTAAAGTTTATGATAGAAAGTTTCTGATAGACCAGAAGTATAAATAATATAAACTCATGTGCCCACTATCCAGATTAAGCAATACAATATTATTAACATGGTTGAAAAATTCCTGTGTGTGCAACTCCTTTTATTCATAATCCTTTTCTCCTCCAGGGGTACCTAGTTCTTCAATCAAGTGTATACAACTCCAGGAACTTCTTTTACCACTTTGACTCCATATGTGTGTATATTCCTAAGTGGGATGTGTGTGAAAGTACATGCAGTAATGCTTTCAATTAAAATTTTTATGTAAATGGTCTCATACTGTGTATATTCTTTTGTTAATGCTTTTTGGTCAAGTTTATCTATATATTTTTCTGCACCCCACACTGCTTGCATGGTAAAGTTTATACTGATGTAATATAAATTCATTTGTTTTACCCACGGTGTAATACTCCATTATATTAATACATTACTTTTAATCAATTTTCCTGTTAGTGAATATGTTTATATTAACTAAAAAGATAAATATTTGTTGGAAAAAAATAAACCATATTACCACATTTTTGGCAGAGCTTTTTGTTTAAGGTCAATAAGCTATTGTTTTCTGATCAGTGTAGATTGAAAAAAATGAGGCCTTTGACTTCAATAATCATGTTATTGGAACCTGGGCTTGAGAGTACATTTGCAGTGCTATTCTTGATTCTAGAATTTTAATGACCTCATTTCTATGTCATCTTCTTCATGATTGGGAACGTTTTGCCGAAGCTCGTTTTTTCTTTCTCTCTCTTAATTGAAATATTAACACATAACATAAAATTCACTCCTTTAGAATATATGATTCAGTGGTTTTTAGTATATTTACAAAGTTGTGCAACCATCACCACTATTTAATTCATAACATTTCAACACCCAGAAAGGAAACCTCCATATCCATTAGCAGTCACTGTCATTTCCTTATGGCCCTAGCCCTCGAAAACCACAAATTTACTTTGCCTCTATAGATTCACTTACTCTGGAAATTTCATATAAATGGAATCACACAATATATGGCTTTTTGTGACTGCTTTATTTAGCACATTTTTTTCAAGATTCATCCATGTTGTAGCATGGATATACTTCATTTCTTTTTTATAGCTGAATACTATTCCATTGTATGGATATACCAATTTTATTAAGCCTTTCATCAGTTGCTGAGTATTTGGGTTGCTTTAAATTTTTGGCTATTATAAATAAAGCTGCTATAAACATTTGTGTACAAGTTTTTGTATGAACATATATTTTTAATGATCTTGGGATCACTTAGGAATAGAATTGCTGGTTTGAACTTTTGGAGGAACTGCCAAACTGTCTTCTAAAGCAGCCGCAATTTCTCTACATCTTCACCAACACTTGTGTGTGTGTGTGTGTTATTATAGCTATCCTAGTGGGTGTGAAGTAGTATCTCATTGTGGTTTTGATTTACATTTCCCTAATAACTAAAGATGTTGGATATTTTTTCTTATGCTTACTAGTCACTGGCATATCTTCTTTGGAGAAATGTCTATTCAGACCTTTGCCTATTTAAAAATTGTGTTGTCTTTTTGTTGAGTCCTAAGAGTTCTTCATATATTCTAGATACTCTTATCAGATATATGTTTTGTGAATATTCCATTCTGTGAGTTGTCTTTTTACCTTCTCGATAGGGCCCTTTGAAATACAAATTTTTAAAATTTTGATGAAGTCCAATTTATGTATTTTTTCCTATTGTTGTTTATGATTTTGGAGTCATATCTAAGAAACCATTGCCTAATTTGAAGTTAAAAAGATTTATATCTATGTCTTCTCCTAAGAGTTTTGCAGTTCCAGTTATTACAGTTGGGTCTTAACATTTTGATCTATTTTGAATTGTTTTTTGTATATGATGTAAAATAATTATCCAAATTATTTCTTTTGCTTGTGGATAACAGTTGTCTCAGCACCATTCGTTGAAAACACTCTTTTTTACCTGTTGAATTGTCTTGGTACCCTTGTTAGAAATAAATTAATCATAAATGTATGGGTTTTTTTCTGGACTCTTGATCCCATTGCACTGATCTATATATATGTCTATACTTATGCCAGACCAGATAGTACTGATTACTATGTCTTCATAGTAAGCTTTAAAACCAGGAAGTGTGAGATCTAGAACTTTGTTCTTTTTCAAGATTGTTTTGACCATTCTGACTTCCTTACATGTACACATAAATTTTAGGATTAGCTTATTAATTTCTGGAAAGAAAACCATCTAAGATTTTGATAGGGACTCTGTTGAATCTATAGATCAATTTAGAGAGTTTTACCATCTTAACAAATTTAGAAAATCTTAACAGTATCTTTCAGTCCATGCACTCAAGATATTTTTCTATTCATTTAGGTCTTCAATTTCCTTCACTGATGTTTTGTATTTTTCAATGTACAAGTCTAGTAGTTCTTTTGTTAAATACTAAGGATTTTATTTTTTTTCCATGCTTTTGTAAATGGATTTGTTTTCTCAATTTAATTTTTCTTTGCTCCTGAGTACATTCTATTTGGCCCAAGAATGAACTTTTGATTTGAAATGTCCTCAGGTATTCATTTTCAAATATGGCTTTATGGAAAAGATGATTTTCGTGGCATGAAGAATTTTAGTGGGAACACCAAGCCCTCATAGATAAATTTTTTGTAATTGCTCGAAACTTGAACTCACACTTCTGAAATTGAGTTTAATCTCTTTAGAAGAGGTAGAGCTTACATATACATCTTTATATTATAATAAGTTGTCAATAAGACATTTGTACTAGTACAAATTAAGAGAGGCACACAAAAGCATTCATTTCCAAAATGAGCATTTTAGGAAGTATCTTAATTTTCAGACTTTAGTCATTCTAGTGCTGAAATTTGATTAGTAACTTTCATTTTATCCAGATAGCCAGAATGCTATAAGGCTGTGGTCCCCAACCCCTAGGCTGAGGACCAGTACTGGTCCATGGCCTGCTAGGAACTGGGCCACACAGTAAGAGGCGAGCAGCGGGTGAGTGAGTGAAACTTCATCTATATTTACAGCTGCTCCCCATCACTTGATCATCACATAAGCTCCACCTCCTGTTAGATCAGCAGCAGCATTAGGTTCTCACAGAAGCTCGAACCCTATTGTAAACTGTGCAAACGAGGAGTCTAGGTTGCATGCTCCTTATGAGAATCTAATGTCAGATGATCTGAGGAGGAGCTGAGGTGGTGATGTTAGTGGTGGGGAGCGGCTGCAAATACAGATTATCATTAGCAGAGTGGTTTGACTGCACAATAAATGTAATGCACTTGAATCATCCCAAAGCCATCTCACCACAATCTCGGTCCATGGAAAAATCATCTTCCATGAAACCAGTTCCTGGTGCCAAAAAGTTTGGAGACTGCTGTTATAAGGTATAAATTGCTTCTGTAAAATATATCTTAGCTATCCCCTGAGGACAGGGTCATGTCTCAGGGATACTATACTAAGTGTTACATGTCTCTTATGAATTTTTACAGCCTTCAAATGTGCCTATAAAGTGTATTAGATCAGCAAAAAGAATTTTGCTAATCCAACTTCATCCTGCCACTAACCAGCTGATACTCTGTTTAAGTTTTCATCATTTCCAGGGTTGAAGCAGAATTTTTGTCCGTCTATTATGCCAGGACGACTCTATTAATTTCTGAGAAGACAAGAAGTACCTTTTGCTAAGATTTTCCTTACAATGTGGCTGTGGACAAGACAAAATTCTTCAGCTTTACCTATGTGGGGATAAACAGTCGAGGAGCCAGCCGGCCTTCCTTGCCTGGCCCACTGGAAGGCTACAACTGTTAAACAGCACTGCCCTCTTGTGAGCAAACTCAAAAACAACCGGCTTGAAAAAGTCCCCTTAGTGTAACTGCTGCCTGTCTGTCTATACTAAAAACTGCAGTCTAGCGGAAACCCGAATTTTGTGAACCACCTGTTTCTACCACGGATTTCCATCACAGGATCGCAGAGCCCTCTGATACTCAATTTTCATCCTAAAAGAGCAAGAACATTCTCAGTGTTCTAATAATCATGATCTCCTCCCTGCCTCTTTCCCCAGGAATTTAATATTTCTTAGATTTCTAAAACTTCAGCGTGTTTCACAAAATGATGTAAACAATGCCAACTTGGTCTTTTTCCCTCAGTAACAAATGCTTCATGAAAGCAGGAAATTGGCCATAGAGAAGAAGGGAGGAAAATCAATGTAGATTTCTAGTTTATTTCAGAGATACTGCCCCTCATTTTATGGAAGAGAAACCAGAGGTCCAGAGAAGCTTGGGACTTATCAAAGATTGCCATTGTGATCAACATCGAATATGGAGTTTTCTCACCTATCACAATGTTTTTCTTGTTAAATTGTAGGTTTTGGTTTATCAGTTGTGTAAGTAGTGTTTGCATTTAATAAAACTATAAAATCAATAAATAGATCAATATACAAAGTACTGCCAACAGGAATTATTCCTGTCCAAGCAAGACACCCCTTAAATATATAAAATAATAGTATCAATACATCTAACAACCTATGTCTGATGTCCTGTCCCTCAGGCTCCTTTTTGTATTCAGCAAACATCTATTAGAATGTTCCATGTATCAGGTGATATGCAAGGCCCTGTGGACTTTGTCACTCACATGTCTCTTGTTCATCTTCATCTACATCTTATTCATCAGGTTGGAATGCCAAACGCTTAATCAGCCACAGCATGTTGTTCAGTGCGGCCGGCTGTACTTGCAAACTGCAAATCAGCAGAGTCAATGTCGGATGGGTGCTCTTCTCCTTTCATTTAATACGCGTTTCAAACTTTGGCATTTCTCAGCCTTAAGCTGTTTTATAGATTTAAATTTGTACTTCAAGTAAAAAAGTTGAGTATGTTGGCTGCAGAATAGACAAGGTATTGAGCAGAAAGGGCTCCTTAGTTTATTGTGATCTTTATCCTCTTTCGGTTAACTAGCTGCTGGAGAGAAATGGGCACCGATGAACGACAATAGCACAGTTAGATTTGAAGCCAGATGGATGAATCATTCCAGTGCTGCTTCTTTCTGGCTGTCTGAGCTTAAGCATAATTAACTTCTTTTTGCTTAATGGGATTGTTACGAGGATGAAGTGAGATTTTATACGCATACACATATTAATAAATTAGCACGTCCTAAGTGCTCAATAAGTATTAATTCATATTATTACATGTTCTACTTTGTGTTTCTTGTATGTTCCAAGATACAGTTTTTTTTCTTTCATTTACTTTTAGTAAAACATATTATTTCTCTTATCATTTATTTTATTTTATTTTAATTTTTTCAGCTTTATTGAGGTATAATTGACAAATAAAAACTGTACATTTTTAAGGTATACAACATGATGTTTTGATATATTTATACATTGTGTGGAGTGATTACCACAATCAAGCTAATTAACTGACCCATCATCTCACATAGTTACCTTTGTGATGAGAATACTTAAGATCTATTCTTTTAGCAAATATCAATTATACGATACATTATTATTAATTATAGCCACATACTATACATTAGGTCTACAGAACTTATTCATCTTATATCTGAGAGTTTGACTAATATCTCCCCATTTCTCCCACTCCTTCACCTCTGGTAACTGCCATTCTACTCTGCTTCAATGAGCTTGACTTTTTTAGATTCCACATATACATGAGATCATGCAGTAATTGTCTTTGTGTAGCTGGCTTTTTTCACTCAGAATAATGTCTTCCAGGTTCATCCATGTTGACTCAAATGACAGGATTGCCTTCATTTTTAAGGCTACATAATATTCCATTGTATGTATGTGTGTGTACATATGCATATATCATATTTTCTTCATCCATCAACATATATTTATGTTGTTGGCATATTTTGACTATTTTGAATAATGCTGCAGTAAACATGGGAGAGCAGATATCTCTTTGAAATAGTGATTTTATTTTCTTTGGATATATACACCTAGAAGTGGGATAGCTAGATCATCTGGTAGTTCTAGTTTTAATTTTGGGGGGAACCTCCATACTGTTTTTTCCATGATGGTTGTACCAATTTACATTCTTTTTTCTTTGAGACAGTCTCACTGTGTTGCCTGGGCTAGAGTGCCGTGCGTCAGCCTAGCTCACAGCAACCTCAAACTCCTGGGCTCAAGTGATCCTCCTGCCTCAGCCTCCCAAGTAGCTGGGATTACAGGCATGTGCCACCATGCTTGGCTAATTTTTTCTATATACACATTTTAGTTGGCCAATTAATTTCTTTCTATTTTTAGTAGAGATGGGGTCTCGCTCTTGCTCAGGCTGGTTTCGAACTCCTGACCTTGAGTGATCCTCCTGCCTCGGCCTCCCAGAGTGCTAGGATTACAGGCATAAGCCACCACGCCCAGCCTCAATTTACATTCTTACCAGTAATATCTGGGGTTCCCATTTTTCCACATCCTTGCCAACACTTGGTATCTTTTGAATTATTGGTAATAGCCGTACTAATAGCTGTGAGGTGATATCTCATTGTGGTTTTAATTTTCATTTCCATAATGATTTGTGAGGAGCACCTTTTCATATAATTGTTTGCCATTCGTATGCATCCTTTGGAAAAATGTCTATTCAGGTCTTTTGGCCATTTAAAAAATCAGTTTATTATTATTATTCTTTGCTATTGAGTTGTAGGAATTTCTTATATATATTGGATATTAGATATCCTTTATTAGATACGTGGTCTGCAAATGTTCCCATTCTGTAGGTTACCTTTTCCTTTTGTTGATTGTTTCCCATTTTGTGCAGAAACTTTTTATTTTGATGTAGTTTTTTTTTATTGTCTGTGCTTTTGGTGTCATATCCAAAAAATAACTGCCAAGACCAATGTCATGGAACTTTCCCCCTGTGTTTTCCTTCAGGAGTTTTATGGTTTAAGGTCTTATGTTTAAGTTTTTAATCCATTTTGAATTGATTTTTGTGTATAGTGTAAGACAAGGATCTAATTTCATTTTTTTTTTTTGCATGTGATATTTTTTTCCCAGCACCATTTACATAAGAGATCATCCTTCTTTCCCCATTGTGTATTCTTGGCACTTTTCTTCAAGATCCAGTGACTTTAGGTATATAGATTCATTTCTGGCTCTCCATTCCATTCCATTGGTCTATGTATCTGTTTTTATGGCAGTACCACATTGTTTTCATTACTATAGCTTTGTAATATACAGATGGTTCCTGGATTATGGATGAGATACACTCCTGAGAATGTCTTTAGGTTGGCTTTGTATGTAACTTGGATCCCTGATGAACAGAGCATATATGGTAATACTACTACTACTAATAACAATACTATAATGGCTCATATGTGGCAATAATAATAACACAGTGTAATACTGTAATAATAATAATAATAACCCTGTACTGTAATAATAAGTTACAGAAATGATTATGCTCCTTCTTTTAACTCAAACAAATAGAACATAAAAGCAAACTCATATAAAAAGTTTAGATAGGAGATAGGAGAAATTTCAAAAAGAATATTGAAGGTTAACACTCACCTAATGTTGCAAGCAATGCTAGTCTAATAAGAATGTTATGCTTATTTTGATCTTCTAACCATTGAATTTGTAAATTACTTTGGGTAGTATGAACATTTTAACAATATTGAGTCTAACTATCCATGAGCATGATAATATTGTTCTTTGTTTGTATCCTCTGAGATTTCTTTCCTCAGAGTTTCATAGTTCTCTTTGTAGAGATCTTTTACCTTCTTGGTTAAGTATATTGCTTAACCAATTTTATTGTCTTTGTAGTTATTGTGAATGGTATTGCGTTTTTGATTTGAGTCTCAGCTTGACTGTTATTGGTATATAGAAACACTACTGATTTATGTACATTTATTTTGCGTCCTGAGACATTGCTGAATTTATTTATCAATTCCAGGAGAAGGTTGGCAGAATCTTTGGAGTTTTCTAGATACAAGATCACATCATCAGTGAAGAGCAATAGCTTGACTTCTTCTTTCCCAATTTGGATATACTTCATTTTTTTCTCTTTCCTGATTGCTCTGTCTAGGTTTCCAGAACTATGTTGAATAGACACGATGACAGTCGGCATCCTTGTCTTATTCCATTCTTAGGGGGAATGCTTTCAACTTTTCCCCATTAAGCATAATGTTGGCTGTGGGTTTGCCATATGTGGCTTTTATAACTCTGAGATATATTCATTCTATGCCTAGTTCGTTGTGAGTTTTTATTATGAAAGGGCGTAAGATTTTATCAAATGCTTTTTATGCATCTATTGAGATGATCATATGATCTTTGGTTTTGCTTTTGTTTATGTGGTGAATCACATTTATTAATTTACATATGTTGAACCATCCTTCCATCCCTGGGATGAAGCCCACTTGGTCCTGGTGGATTATTTTTTTGATGTACTATTGAATTCAGTTTGCTAGCATTTTATTAAGGAGTTTTGCATCTATATTCATAAGGGTCATTGGTCTGTAGTTTTCTTTTTTTGTGGTGTCCTTTCTTTGCTTTGGTATCAAGGTTGGGGTGTTGGGTGTGTATTCCAGTTCTTGCTATCCTCATGGTGAAGCTAAGTGTAGGTGTTTATCTCCCACTCTCTCTGCATGAAGCCAAGGAGAGGACCTGTGACAAATGCCTGTACTGAAGTTCAGGCTGCACTCTCTGATCCTAGGGAGATAGCTACTGAAAGTAGACCTGCTGTATATATACCTTTTTGTTTTCTTTGGTCTATGACCACTCAGGAATGTAATGCCCCATTGACTCCCAGATCTAGGTCATTAAGGAGACTGTCCCTTGGGTGGAAGCTGTAGAAGTTGTGGCACTCAGTGCATGGACAAACTCCTGCCAGGAAGAATGGGTAGAACTTGATGTATCACTAGGTTGAGGAAAGGCATGAGAAGTGCTGAGCTCAGTCTCAGGCTACCAGAGGGCTTCTGTTTGTCTCCCCTGTTAGCTCCTTGATGTAAGTTCATCAGAAGCCAGGCTGTCAAGTAACCACTGGAAGAGTGTGCGGTAAACCCCTTCTGGAGAGAAAAATGAGAGCTTTGTGTTCCATCCTCTTTTCTGCATTGGAAATGTTTCCATGGCCATTTAAAATCACCTCTATGTTCTGTGATGTAGGGAGACTCATATATGCCTAGTCCCTTCTGCTTTCAGAGCTAGGAGGTTTGGGAGATACAGTCCCTCAGGTGGTAGCTATAAAAGTTGGGGTATTTGATGCATGGCATAAACTCCTTCTGGGGAGAAATAGGGAGTTGCATTTTTTAAAGCTCCTTCTCTGCACTGCTCTTAGGGGATGGAGCCTCTGGAAGTGCTTGTGAACCTCTACAAAACTGCCGCTTTTTTCCTCATGGTTTAGAGAGACTCATATATACGTAATCTCCTCTACTCCCAGAAATTGTGGGGAACCTTCGAGTTAGGGCACTCACTGTGTATGAAGTCCAAACTCCAAACCCTCCTCTCTACAGGGAGAAACTGAGTGTTGGGGATTCCTTTCCTGATTGTATGGAGCTGTGCCAGGGGTGGGATCCATGCCTGAGTAGCCTCAGTTTTTCCTACCCATTCAATGTGGATGTTTTTCCAGTTGTTTTTCAGTTGCTGGTTGGGTAGGAGCCTCTCAACTGGTTTCTGAGGTTCTTTCAGAGGAAATGAATCTGTGAATAGATGTTTATTCAGTATGTCTGTGGGTGGAGGGAGAGGCAGGGGCCTCATATTCTGCCATGTTGCTGAGCTCGCCTCCTCATTATATCTTAGATCTCCTTGTCTTTCAAGACCTTGTCTATGTGTGACTTCATCCCTAGGTTGTCCTTGTAATGTAGTTGACTTCCTTTGCTCTACTTGGAACACCATGGGTGCTCAAGAAATGTGTATTAAATGAATGCATTGACTCCATGGTAAAAATGTTAGAAAATCCTACTCCTGCTTCCTTTGAACTCCTTCTACAGAGAGAAAGTCACATCAAAGATGATTGTTCCAATAGAAACACTTGTGATACAAATTACCAGACTAATCAAATGACAGACATTTGGTGGGTATGTACAGGGTGAGCAGAGGCCAGGATAGAATTCCCAGTAAATAGGCTGAATATATGCTTAGATCACAAGTAAATAGAACAAAATTTCCAAATAGAACAAAATTTGGAAAGAAATTTTGATATTTCAGAAAATGTATTATATCATTATCATGTTAAGAGTCTGAACTTTCACAGGGTTTAGATCTTTTAAAAAAAATATTGTATTACATACGCAGGGTAGTGATGGGATGTGAAGCACAGTCTCTTTAATGCTCAGGGCTTCTAAAGATCTTTGTCCAGCCCTGGCAGGGTGTTGCATCAAATTTTTGCCAGAGTTTAATTTCTTGGCTTCCAAAAAAGTCTTATGTCAATTTCTGAGGTCGCAGGGCAGGGCAAAACTCCATGGTTCTGGAATGAAGTTTGAAGAGGTTGAGGCTTGAGAAGAAGGTGGGACACATCCTTTCACTAAGGCAGAACATTTACTTTAAGCCTTGGGCTTTGCTCGTGACTGGTGAGCACCCAGGGACAAAGTCCCAGTGAAGAGGAGGGGAAAGGCCTCCCCAACTAGTCACCTTCATTCAGTTCCATTTGCTACTCTGGAGGCCAGAGTGATTGGCCTTCTTCCCGCATAGCCCTTGGGCAGCAGGTTGCCCCTTCCTGACTAACTGTCTTCTTTCAAAATTGCTCTAGGGGTACAGTCTAATCTGATTTTACCTTTTTAAAGAATTTCATGGGTGACCCTACAGTAAGACTTATTAAGTTTCAGAAATCTCTAGAGATGGCCTTCATTGAATGGATTTCTATTTCATGCAAAAAAAAGAAAGAAAAAAAAAAAAGAAAGAAAGAAAGAAAGAAAAAGAAAGGCCCAAATGAAGACAAGTAGTGAGATATGAGATCAGAGGAAACTAACAGGGAGAGTTAGCAGACTCAGTCATGACATAAATCAAAGATGGAGATGTTTAACTTAGAGAACAGAAGAGAACTCAACCACATGGACAGAAAGAAAACATGCAAAGATGGCCTTTTAAATTAAATTTTCTGCTGTTTATCAACATGAATGTCTTCATCTCCCTTTTATTGACAGAGATGTCTCTCTGGTGAAATCATTTCAATGACTAAGGAAGGCTGAGTAATTTTCATCACTGGCCTTGTCTAGGATGAAGGCCCTCTGGGACACACATCATTGTTTGCACTGCTTGGTTTGAGTGATGCAAGACCCAAGCAGCAACCTGCAACAGCGCTGGCCTCTCCGAATGCCTCGGGCCTTGTTCTAGACAGTATTTCTTTTTAGGCTAAGGAGTGGCAGGATGCCCATGCTGCTTTATTCCCAGTACCAAATCAAACCTTCCTTAAGTGTTACTACATGTTAATAAACACAGTCAGTGAAACCCACTTAAAAAGAATGACCTGTTTATGAAAGAAACTTTTTGAAAGACAGAATATTTTTCCCTATGGGCCAAAGCTTAGGCAGAAAAACAAAGAGCTCTTTCAAAGGCTTAAATCATGATGGAGGATGGATTCTAACTTTGTAACTACAAAAATAATACTTTTAGCTCCAACCTGCCTTGCTCCAGGGAGCTGTAAATATGCTTCACAGGCACCAGGCTGAGCCTTTCCAATTTTCTACCTCAATGCTATTTGAACTTTTTAAAGGGGCGGGGATATTAGCCCCAATTTGTACACTAAGAAACTGAGGCAGTGGAAATCTAAGGGATTTGTTCAGTGCCACCAAATAACTTACAGGTGAAGTCAAGAATTGAGCAAACTGAAGCTGAACGCTTGTGTGGCACATGACCATCTACCACCAGGACTAGTTGCCTTCTTTCTGTCTTATTATTTTCTTTTCTCTTTCCTCTTCGTCTTCTATTTTATGGTTCATTGATTCTTAGCTCTTGCCAATGAGTTGGGGCCAGCACGACTGTTGGTACTTCCATCAGAAAGTCTATGTTGGTCTAGGAGGCAAAGCATCTACAGCTTGTATTAACCAGCTTCTGCAGCTTGTTGTTATTCCTTTGAACAATAAAATATTATTAGCAAAACTCATCTTGAAAACAACAACATTCTTTCATCCTAGCATACTTTATATTTCTAGAAATACTATTCTAAAGTACAGGTGCTCCTTGGCTTAAATGGCAGTGATTTACATATGTCCTGATAAACTCATTATAAGTTAAAAATACTCAAAGTTGGAAATGCCTTTAATATACCTAACCTACTGAACATCATAGATTAGCCTAGCCTATCTTAAATGCACTCAAAACACATTAGCCTACAATTGAGCAAAATTAGCTTACACAAAGCCTATTTTGTAATAAAGTGTTGAATATCTCATGGTAATATTAAGTACTTATTGAAAGTGAGATAGAATGATTATATGGTACTTGTATGGTTTCTACTGACTGTACATTGCTTTTGCATCATTGTAGAGCTGAAAAATCAAAAGTCAAAGCATCCTAAGTTGGGTACTATCTGCAGAAAATTTCACATTTTAAAAATCTCCAGTGTTTGGCATTTTCCTAAAGAAACAAACACTGTCCAAATAGTTTTTAAGTTTCCTCTGTCTGTCAATGTACATTTATTCACTTATTCATTTTTTATTTGACAATTATTTGTTTTGAACTTACTTTTGGCATAACATTTAGCTTTGTAATGAATATTGCATGGCAGATAAAATATCTTTC
Source organism: Cheirogaleus major (assembly GCA_963574435.1). NCBI lineage: Eukaryota > Metazoa > Chordata > Mammalia > Primates > Cheirogaleidae > Cheirogaleus > Cheirogaleus major. The sequence goes on from CAUYPO010061528.1 coordinate 16,337, forward strand.
TTCTTTTTTTAGATTTTAAAAAAGATTAAATCTTTGATTTAAACTTTTTTTTTTTTTTTTTTTGAGACAGAGTCTCACTTTGTTGCCTGGGCTAGAGTGCTGTGGCATCAGCCTAGCTCACAGCAACCTCAAACTCCTGGGCTCAAGCAATCCTTCTGCCTCAGCCTCCCAAGTAGCTGGGACTATAGGCATGCCCCACCATGCCTGGCTAATTTTTTCTATATATTTT
>CAUYPO010061529.1:0-15900 GCA_963574435.1 Cheirogaleus major
AAGAATGGAAAAACAAGCACCACATGTACTCACCAGCAAATTGGTATTAACGGATCAACACCTAAGTGGACATATAGGAATAACATTTGTTGGGTGTTGGGCGGGTGGGAGGGGGGAGCAGGGGATGGGTATATACAAACACAACGAGTGAGATGTGCAACGTATGGGGGATGGTCATGCTTGAGGCTCTGCCTCGAGGGGGGAGAGGGGGCATGGGCAATATACATAACCGTAATATTTGTACCCCTATAATATGCTGAAATAAAAAAATAAATAAATAAATTAAAAAAAAAATTCCCTCACAGAAGTTTAAATGGGAATCAACTTTGGAAACAACTAATACATAATATCTTACATGTAATAGGTACCCAATAAATGATGGGATCATGATTGTATTTGCACATTAGAAAGACCCCTCTTCATGGGTGGTACTCCTGGAGGAAGTGGATGCAAACCAATCTTATCTAAATCTAAGCAGCAAGGAGATGCCATCTTATATCTAGGATCAGAGATCAGTGTCATTGGGCTGGGGTCGGTATGGGGTGTGGAGAGAGTTGATGCCTGGTAACTAATTTCCTCTGGAGAAAGAAGCCAAACCATCTGTTCAGAAGAGAATATGGTGGGGACCAGGAACATACTGTGCTTGAGAGCAATTAGGGCCAATTTTGCTGTGGGGAATGGCAGGAGCTGTGCAGGGGCACAACAATGATGCTCAAAGCAGATACAGACCCTGTCTTCCTGGAGATTGTGCTCTGGTGGAGGACTCCAATAGGAAATCAAAAACTAAACCACCACAAAGGTAGTATGTACTCTACAGAAAAGAAGAGGTGCAAGAGAGAAATACAGGTCAGGAAAAAAGACCAAAGGAAGAGACATTTAAGCTAAGACCTGAAGGGTGAGTGGGAGTTAGCCAGGTGAAGGGTGGGGTAAAACATTCCAGGAGAGGGGGCAGCTTGGGTAAAGCCCTCAAGGTGGGAGAGAGCTTGGGATGTTCATAGAACTGGAAGAAGTCCACTGTGGCTGGAGTAGAGCCAGAGGGTGGTATTGAAAGTAGGCCCAAGAGATGAGCAGGAAACAGATGAGGTCTTCTTAGGAGTTTGGAGTTTAACCTACCTGCAGGGAAGCAAGGGAAGGGTTTTGAAAGAGGGAAATGACATGATCCGATCCCTATTGCTGGAGGATAGTGGGAGGGATGGTGGCTGGGATCTGGGCCCTGATGGATAGCCAGCCTATGGAGAGCCCCTTGGGGCTAGGGTCCATGTGGCCTCTGGCAGTGAGGTGGCTCGATTTGACCTCTGCCACCACGGTTCACCTGGGCAATGGGACTGTTGTCATGAGAAAAATGACATTCTTTCTAATTGGTTCCTGGCTGGTCCTTGGCTCCATTTTTCTATCCAGGCCGGGATGTCTGTGCCTCTAGGGCCTGTATTTTCTGAACCCAAATGAAGACAAGCAGATTGAGTGTCTTATGAAGACCCAAGAGTAGAATCCTGAGATGAACACTGTCCTGAGGGTTAGTGTCCATCCTAACAGTGCCCCCACTACCCGCCTGGGTTAGGAAGCCTATTGCCTTTCGCTTAACCCTTTTCACTCCATTAATGATAATCTGGCTTGACTAAATGAAAATTCAGGACTGATTTCTAGATAAGTCTTATTAGTGATGATGATGATGGTGTTAAGATTAATTGAGTGAAGGAGGAAATAGAAATGTTTTTAAATATAAATATCAAAAGTTTAAATACTCTTGTTTTCTGAGACCCCAAAGGATGCCTCTTCCTGAGTGTGGGAAAGGCTGATTCTTCTTTTTTCGCTAACCTGAAAAGCTGTTTTCAGTTTGCAGGATGAAATGCCATTTTCACAAAGGCAGCCCTCCTCAGTATTAAGTGAGTTCAAACCCTGGCTCTGCCACTTACTACCTATGTGAGCTTGGGGGCAGCAATTGCCCTTTTCATGCTGAGTCTCCTTATCCATGGCATGGAGGTAACAGCAAAACCTCAGCTGTAAGATGGGGATAATGGCAGGTCTTAGCTCAGGGTTCTGCTGGTGAGTAAATGATTTAAATGAGTGACTATTTGTAAATGGCTTAGAACAGTGCCTGGCCTTTGATAAAAATATGTTACGCTGTTGATGGGACTGCAAATTAGTACAACCACTATGGAAAACAGTATAGAGATTCCTCAAAGAAATAAATATAGACCTACTATTTGATCCAGCTATCCTATGCTGGGTATATACCCAACGGAAAAGAAATCATTTTATCAAAAAGACACCTGCACTCAAATGTTTATAGCAGCACAATTCACAATTGCACAGATGTGGAATCAACCCAAGCACCCATTAATTCATGAGTGGATTAACAAAATGTGATATGTGTATACTATGGAATACTTCTCAGCCATAAAAAGGAACGAAATAATGTCTTTTGCAGCAACTTGGATGGAACCGGAGACCATTATCCTAAGTGAAGTATCCCAGGAATGGAAAACCAAACACCATATGTTCTCACTAATAAGTGGGAGCTAAACGATGGGCACACACAGGCATAAACATATACAAAGGACATTGGAAACCAAGAAGATGAAAGGGCGAGAGGAGAGGTGTGGGATAATAATTTACCTATTCTGTACAGTGAACACTATTCTGGTGACTGGCACACCAAAAGCCCTGACTTAAGCATTATATAAGGTGTCCATGTAACAAAAACATTGTACCCCCTTAATATTTTGAAATTAAAAAAAAATTGTTCCCAGTTGAGGTGCAATATATTCAGAAGCAGCACACTCTTCTTTCTTTTGGCTTGTCAGTGAGGTACTTCTTCCCTGGAAGGGGGTGTTCAGGGATAGCTCAGAGATTTTTCTGGAGCCCTGGGAAACAACCAACCCCACACTCTTAGCTTTATAGTTGTCTATGCAGGCTGCAAGAAACTCTACATGGGGTCTATGTTTCCGTTATACCTTTGGCAAAGCCTTACTTGAACACTTTTGTCTTTTCTCAACCTGGTTTCAAAGTTTGGTACAAGAGGCATTAAAGAAAGAAAGAGCTTCCTTGACTACCACTTGGCAGGGCCTTGGGAACCAGAGTTCTCAGCAGGAAGGTGAAAGTCACAGGGGTGGGGGAGGAACATTCTTCCTTTCCACATTTTTAAAGCATGAAGGTGCTGGCTCTACCAGGCTCCAGATAATTTCCCATTTTCCTAACCTATTCACAGAGTTCCCCACCACTTTCTATTTTGGGTGTTGACACCATGTTCTCAGCCTTCGCTAATCACCAAGAACCTTGGTTTTTGTCCTCTCAAAATCTCCAGGAACTTCAAAAGCCACCCACGGCACACAAATAAAGCCAGAGGCTTAAGATATTCTGGAAACAAAATTCTCTGGTCGACAATTTATGGAGTCAATAAATATTTAGTAGTTACAGCAACAAAAAAATAAATGTGATTTTGAACAGCAAGGAGCAGAGGCTCAAGGTGGGAGAGGAAAGAAGGGAGTATAGTTTTGTTGTTCAGTTTGAGGATTTTGAAAAAAGCAAACACATACACACCTAATAAACTCATTGTCTGTGATTGTCATGAGTCATCACCTGTCCATTGTGAATGCAGGTTATTAATATAGGGGGCTATAAGACTGATTCACTATTTTTGTTCCTTTCACACAGGGAATTTAAAGCACTTAACCATCAAAAGGGGCTTTTAAATGAATAGTGTGTGCCCAAGGGATTACATCAAAAATTCAAAAAGGAAACTTCCTTTTATATGCCCAAGTAAATGGGATCTGTCTTCAGCCTCTTTTCCCTGCCTCCCATTCTTCTATTTGGGACTTTGATCCCGTTTAAAGCCAGAGGTGGAGAGAGCTCCTTCCAGGGTTCAGCGCCCGCTCTGCCGCGCACAGCTGTGCAGGCGTGGGCCTTTCTGGACTTCAGTATCCGCGTCACAAACCACCAGATCCACCGCCTCAGGGTGTGGCGCGGGTTCCGAGCGATTCCCCACGTTCCAGCGCGACATCGGTGCTAATTCAGACGTCGGGTAACACTTGAGTGCCACCGTCTGCCATGAGCGTTCTCTCTTCCAGCTGGGGCAAGAAGACTTCTGCGAACGCAGTCGCGGCCTCGGTTCCCTACTGGGACACAGTTCAAGTTCATCTTCCTTCCCTGGCCCGAAAAGCGCCCTGCGGGGGAGGGGCGGGCACTGGCGGTGGAGGGCGGGAGTGGGGGCGTCCCGGGCTGTGCAATCCGCAGACCAAGGCGTCTGCGAGGGCGCCGTGGTCGGTTAGCTGAGCGACCACCCAAGGCCGCTCCCTAAATGCATGGTCTGCCGAAACGGACCAGCACTGTCTTTAAAAGAAAGAAAAAAATAAAAAATAAGAGGGAGGCTGGGAAGTCATCAGCAGCCTTTCTTCCCACACTTGCCGGTGTCACAACAATGATTCACCTCAAGACGGGGCGGCAGCTTCCTTAATTAGCCTGGAGACGCTCCGGACCCACACGGTTATTTAAAAAAAAACAACAACAAACTTTCACTTTATTCAAACGCACACTTCCTTCCCACGACGCCCACTCCCTCTCGGCCTCAGGCCTGCAGGCCACCGACTTCTGAGGCGGATCCGGAGCGCCCCACGCCCGGAAGCCCCTGGGTGACCTGAGGGTGGAGGCTGGAGTCACGGTCCAATCCCTCTCCCGAGGGCGCGCAGGTGCCCCCGAGCGTGGGCGTTTCGCCCTCCCGGCGGGTGGCCGACCGACTGGCTGCCGCCCGGGGGTCTCGGGTGCACCCGGGCCCCGCCCAGCTGGGGGCGACCGGGCCGGGAACCCCGACAGCGCCGCCGCGCGGGCGGGCGCGGGCGCGGGCGCGGGGTGGGCGTGGGGGTGGGGGTCCCGCCAGGCGCAGGGGGCCGCCCGGGGCCGCACCTTGGTCGCCGTCCCGCCCTCCGTCTCCCGCGAGGCCGCCCAGGCAGGCCGGCACCTGCCCCACGAGGTCTCGGCCGCACTCGGCCCGGGCGGTGGCGGCGGAGGCGGCGGGAGCGGCGCGCCGCGGGGGAGGTGCGCGCGGCGGCCGGCGAGCCGAGCCGAGCGGAGCGGAGCGGCGTCCGCCCCCGCCGAGCCGAGCGGAGCCGAGCCCAGTCGGCGTGCCGGGAGCTGGGAGCGCGCGCCGAGCGCAGGGCCAGGGCTGGCCGCGGAGGGTCGTGCCCGCGCCGAGGTCCCGCTCTCCCGCCGAGCCCGGCTACCGGAGGCCGCGCTGCCACCTGCTGCGTCGCGCCGCGGGCCGCCGCGGCTTCGGGCCGGGGCCAGGCGCGCACCCGGGCGGGAGCAGCCCCGGCTCTCCGCACCCGCGGACGGTGTTCGTCCCTGCGCGTCTCGCCGAGCCCGGGCCACGCTCCTGTGCCAGGTACCCGGGATGGTGTGAAATCGCCTGGCCACAAGGCGTGCGTGGGTCGAAGACCGGGCGGCGCGGGGGCACCCGGGCGGGTGGCGGCGCGGGACCGAGTGGCGCCCCGACGCCGGGCCGCGGTGGGGTGGCGAGGGCAGAGCCACGCAAGCGGGACCCCTCGGACCGGGGAGGGGCGCCGTCCCGCGACCCCCGCCTCCGGCAGCGCGGGGCCCGCGGGGCCGAGAGGAGCCAGGCGCGCTCGTGCAAGTGCACAAAAGTTTCCCTTTGCTCACTTTGCTGGACTTAACTTTGAATTGTGAGGCAAAGCCCTCAGTTTAATGCGCTACGAAAATAAAAGGAGAGGGGGAGAATGTCTTGCTGGGTTAAATTGTTAGTATACGAGGTATTTGTGCCTACTGTCTCTTAAGGCTGTCGCAGGAGAAAGTAGTGGACAAATTCATTAACCATCTGCCTTATGTTTTAGGTAATGGTTTAACAGGTTTTAGGCTTTGATTCCATGCTACCCGTGAGGGATTCTGGGGTTGATCTAAGAAGTCTTCAAATTTTTAATCAAATATTTGTTGAACAAACGCTTCATTACAGGCTTCATTACAGGGTTTTAATATGACGTTCACATGTGATCACAGCATAGGTAGTTATGAAAACGAGCTAATATTTGGCTTTTGAAATGCAAGTAAAAAGCAGTGCCACCATATGAATTTGATTTGTGTAGGTATGGGCCGACCACAGACATCAGGTCACTACTGAACACTTCATTTTGAGCCAGCAAATCCAAGTGGAAGACAAGTAGCTGTGTAACCCTTTTAGAGCCCGCTCACACCTTCCCAAACTGATCTTAGTCTATCCTGCTGCATTCATTATTCCAGCCTGCAGGCTGCTTCCACTTGCATAAATATACAGCCTTTGAAAAGAATCTATTTAGACCCTGGAATGATGGAGTATTATGGTCATCTTAGGAGCCCCTTGAAATGATACAATTGTGAGGAGGAGGATATCTAGAGATAGTGACATCAGGGGTCCCTGTGTTGGAGCTGGGTGGAGAAACATGCAACTGGGCTGGTTTCGGGGTCTTCCCCAGTGCTGTGCCATATTGGAGGCTGAGGCAAGAGGAAGAATCGGGAATACTGATCCTGGTCTTTATTTAAAATAGTAATATTTTTAACATCACAGATTTTTGTATTAATTTTGATGTTTTAAAATATTGCAGTTAAAACATGTTTATCTTACTGAGTTTTTGGTACCTGCTTAAATTTTGTGCCTGCAGCAAGTTCCTCACTTGCTTCACCCTAATTCTGGACTTGCTGTACAAGTCAAGTTTCTTAACCTCTCTAAGCCTCCGTTTCCTCCTTTATAAAATAAAGGACCCATGGATGTTGCACAGCGTCAGGCACGTGGGCATCCTAAAGGGTGGCTGTCCTACTCGGATCACCACTCAGCTTGGCCATCTTGGGCTAGGCCACAAATCTTGCCGCATCTCAGTTTACCACTTGGGGCAATGGGAGTAAAGATGGTGCTATAGTCTGAATTTTTGTGTCCCCCGCCCCCACAAAATTCATACGTTGAAACCTAATCCTCAAGGTGATAATATTAAGAGATGAGGCCTTTGGGAAGTGATAGGTCATCAATGGGATTAGTGCCCTTATAGAAGAGGCCCAAAGGGAGCTGTCCGCCCCTTCTACCTTGTGAAGACAAAGTGAAAAGGTGCCTTCTGCAAGGAATGGGCCCTCATCAGACACTGAATCTGCCAGTGCCTTGATCTTGGACTTCCAACCTCCAGAACCATAAGAAGTAAATTTCTGTTGTTCATGAGCCACACAGTTTATGGTTTTTTTTATACAGCCCGGACGGACTCAGCCAGCCAGCTCATAGGGGTGCTCTGAGGGTTAGATGAGAGAATATATGTGAAGGTGCTGGGCCCTCCAGGGGGGTAAGTTTTCTGTGATGGCCTGGGGGGCCTGGATTTGACTTGGCAAGCTTGCATCCACCTGCTTTCCCTCTGGCGGTTAGTGCTTTGCCTTGTCGTGCACAGACACTTATAAATGCTGCTTGTGTTGCACGTAGACCCTGTGGAAACCTGCCCAGGGTTTACTGTGGAGGGGTACAAAACTTTTTATAAGTCAGCTTAATTTCGCTATCCCAGACAAACTCATTTGGTTTCCTTTTTGGTATACTCGGTCCCAGTTCAAGATTCTGTTTTTCTTGAGCCTAATTCAAGTGCTATTATTTCAGTCACTTCCTAGCTTAAGGGTAGCTTGGTCTCTTGAGAGTCAGTCTGTCCAGGTCACCCCTTGGGGGCTCTCTTCTGCTTCAGGTGGTCCCTGGGCACTAGGAGAGGATCGTAGTCATGCCAGGGCATGGAGGACTTTGTAGTCATGCCCGGGCAGCGGGGAGTGGCCTCTTGCTGGTCCTCTGGTCCTCTCTGTGCTCCAGTGAATCTTCCCTCCCCGACACTGAGCCTCCTTCTCATGTTTTCTCTGAGTATTGTTCAGCTGGTGTCACTGGGTTGAGCCACAGCTGGGGACCTGGCTCCTGCATTGGCCCCCACACTCTGAGGTCTCTTCTCGTTGCCCTGCTGGGCACCTGAGAACCTGCCTGGGTTGTGCAGACCCATACTAGGCTGCCATTTCTGCCATCTTAAGCTGTCTCCACCCAGTGCTCCCTGCAGGAAGCAGGACAGAAATTACCCAAGCTTTCCATGTCCCCCTCAGCCTCTCAGGGGCTTTTATTCCCTCACCGCCCCTTCTCCTCCAGGCAAGGTGCAGAGTGGTAGGGACTCAGTTTCTGCAGGTTCATCTCCCAGTCCTGGGGTTTTTTTCCTATCTGTCGGGCAGAACTGTATCTTATGTTCTATCCTCTGTTGTTTGTACATATGGCTTAGAGTAGAGCTCAAACTTCCAGGCTTTGCTCTTGATATAGAAAAGGAACTTAAAAATATTTTTATATTAACCACCATCCTCCTCCCACCCCCATCGCTGGAGAAACCAGATTCCAGGAGAAGCCCCTGGTAAGGTGGGAGGAGGCAGGGAGGTGTAGCTGGGAAAGTCGACTAGAAACCCCCCTCCACCCCGCTCTTCTCGTGACCATCCTTCTGGGCAGGCTGACCTGGGTGATGTGCACTAGATGCTTTATTACCTGAAAAGGGCTAGAGAAGCCATGGTGGTCTGCTGGAGATGCCAGTCCAGCCGGGAGGAAACAAGGGCAAGAGCAGCTTTGAGGTGTCGGAGGTGGGTGGGAGAATAGAATCGCTTTCTGCTCACGCGTTCCTGAGCCCAGCCCAGTAATGTCTTCCCAGCTCCCACCCCTGTGCGTGCTTCTGCTGCCTCATCGTCAGAGTCACTCCTGTGTGCTTGGCACCTACGAAAAGCTATAGGAGAAAGGCAGAAAATTTGTCCAAGTCATAATTAGCTTCCTCTGGGTGCTTAGGAATTGCCTGGAGAAGAAGATGAGCCCTGGTAAAGCCTCAGGCTGTGTACCCAAGCCGTGCGTTGTGTTCACACGCAGTTCACACTGGATTTTGAAGATGATGTGGTCAGGGGAAGCTTCTTAGAGGACGGGGGACTTAAAGCAATCTTAAGACTCAGCCACACGCACATGAGATGGAAGAGACCTGGCCAGGCATGGTGTTTGCACGTCCACCTGTGGCTTGACTCTGGCCACTGCTGTGCTTGTCTTTTTTGTTGACTAGATACCTGAAAACACTGGCACGGTTAGTGTCACCTGTAGGTAGGGCAGCAGGGACAGCCAACATTCTAAATCGTTTTTATTTTCCCCAGACTGAATGGAAATCAGGTGAATAAATTCTCATTTAATCCTGTTATTCTGAGATCTCTGCATCTAGAAAGTGATTTCAAACCTTTAGGTCAGGTAAAGGGTCCTTAAGACACATTTGTGATTCTGAGAAATTACCTCGGAATTCTTTGTGTTGCTTTTAATGTGATCCAACCCATAATCCTGAGCTCAGTGGATCATGAGCAAGAGATGCCATGTCAGTGCTCAGTGAATTTAGCAGCAAATTGATGGGAAATAATGAGTCAGGTGTGTGCAGATAGCCAGGGACACCCCTTGCCAGTGTCAGCCCCCGGCTTCGTGCAGACTCAGATGCTGTTCCCGAGGAGATTCCTGGTAGGAAGGGTTCAAAATATTTTTTTTATCATTAAAGTATCTGTGAAAAGAAAATACAAAAGATCCTTTTGGAAGGTGAGGAGTAGAAAGTTACTTATTTGCTCAGGCCTCGTCCTGGCCGTGGTGCGTGGGACTGATTTTTAAATGTGTGCAGTTAAAAAACTCCCAGAAATATTTGCCTTCATCTCTGAGGTCTGTACACCAATCTCTGTGGTTTCTGCCCCCAAATTGTCACGTCCGTGGGAGGCACTGAAACCATTAGCTGTGGTGTGCACAGTTCCCAAGAAACTGCTTTCAGAAAGACTGCCATAGTGATGGGATGTGGCGATGTCAGAGGGGTCTTAAAGATGGTGGTCCAGCCAAGGGGTACAGCTGGGTTCTGGTTTCTACTCTGCCACTTAGATGCCCTGTGACCTCAGTCACTCCTTAGAATAGAGGTGGTAATAGATACACACACGAGCATTACGTGAGGTGCCGTGTGACAAACATGGAAAATGCTTCATAAATTATTTGTAGGTATTACTCTTCCATTGTGTTTCTTATAAGAAGATGAAAAGGCATTTGTTAAAATTCCCATTTAGGACCTACTGGTAAAGTTCTATAAAGCAGTAAAGGGTCCTTCTGCATCTGAGATCAGATTGCACTTAAGGAAAATGAGCATAACCACTATATAGACTGCTCCTGAGCAGAGCCAGTGGTGGCAGCTGTCATGTGGGAAATGACCTTGATGTAGTTTAGAACAGACAGTGAGAAGCAGGGACAGAGATGGGGTAGGTGACACAGGACAGGGGACTAGGTGACCCAGGTAGGACAAGGGGCATGGGACAGAGATGGGTTGGGTGATCTAGGTTGGACAGGGAGCAGGGGACAGAGATGGGGTGGCTGACCCGGGTAGGGTAGGGGGCAGACAGGGGCCAGAGATGGGGTGACACAGGTAGGACAGGGTAAAGACGGGCGTCCTGGTGTATGAGACATCCATATGTCCCATCTCTGCAGGAGCAGCCTTCCCACTAATATGTGTGAAGAAGGACCAGACTTGAAGTACTGGCGGTGGGGACACAGATGGAAGGTGCTCTGGGCCAAGGACACACATGCACTTGTTCTATTGGAAAGACTTAGGGACAGTCCTATCCTGCCATATCTGGCTCACCAGTGAGGTTGACGAACAGCCTTGGATTCAGAGGACCTGAGTGGCTGCCCCTAGTGGGTCACCAGATTTTGACTGAATGTTAGATTCCTCCTGTGTATTTAGCCTCATGCATATGAATATGTCACGAATATTGAGCACCTTTTCTGTACTTAGTGTATTGTGAATGTTAGCCGCCTTGGGTATACTTAGTGCCTCAGGAACAGTAGGCATCTCTTGGACTCCCATGCCCTCCTACCTATGTTTAATCCACACATGCTGTACTTACTATTTGCCTGTACTTAACATATCTTATGAGATTCATCCATCGCATTTGTCATCATTTCCTCAGAATGAATGTTCTCAAACAGTATAAGATGTGCCCATTATAGGGGGACACTAAATTAGTCTCTTAACATCAGTTTCTAGATTGGGTATATTTTTGAGAGGCCATTGTCTCATCAGGATGGGTATACCTGAGGTTCCAGGGGACCTTCTGGGATGGGGTCTGAGTCTGTATAGTTTTGTGAATCTCGCTCACACCCACTTCCTATTCATGGATGGACGCTGAACTGTGTGCTCAGGGCTGGCTTGTGTTCTTAGCTCCCCAGGCAAGGGAAGTGACCACGGGGGCTGCTTGCCCCTCCAGCTATACAGGCTGCTCTGGGACTCGTGCAAGCTGGGCTCAAGCCCTAGCTCCGCTCGGTCTGGTTGCAGCTCTGTGGCAGCACACAACATCTGCCCCCTGCAGGTGCAGCGGCAGGTATGATGGGCACAGGGGTCACACTTTGTCCCAGGGAATGAGCTCAGACCTGAGTTCTCTTCGCTTCTGTGCAGCCGGTGTGGGAGATGCAGTGAGCAGCTCTGAGGCATCATCTCTGCTCCATGCCTGCTGCTGTAACCTGGGTTTAACACCCAGTGCCTACCATGTTTCCCCAAAAATAAGACAGGGTCTTATATTTATTTTCCCTCATGAAGACACCCTAGGGCTTATTTTCAGGGGATGTGTTATTTTTTTTAAGTACAGTACAACAATCTACATTTATTCAAATAAAGTCGTCTTCTTCTGGAACATCATCATCACTCTCCAAACCCCAAATTCTATCCTGAATTTCTTGTGACTCTGTTTCCTTTAGAACCATTGGCCCCGATCTCTCATGTCGAGCAACAGAGCTCTCATGGGGCAGATGAGAAGGGCTGCTGGTCTTCTTGACCGCTCCTCCAAAACAAAATGCATGGGTTGTGCAGGCGCGCTGAGTAGCCACGCCCTTCACTAGGTCTTATTTTCGGGGTAGGGCTTCTATTGCGCAAATGCTCAGAAATCCTGCTAGGGCTTATTTTATGGGTAGGTCTTATTTTCGGGGAAACACGGTAAGTATAGTTTTGTGGGAAAAGGAGGAGAGAGGAAACTACGGTCAAAAGAAAAAGAAAAAGGAAAGGCGGGGATAGTAGAAAATGAGTTGCAGGAGTCAGTACCTCTCAGACTCACGGTCCAGAGGCCAGAGGGGCTTTACGAACACCCTGTGATTAACACGTGCGGGGACAGGGGCCCGGAAGAGGGCTGCGTGCCTTGCCCAGAGCCACACGTGGCAGAGTTGGGGCTAGAGAATCCCCTTCTACGGGCTTGGAGGTAAAACAGAACAAAGGGCCCCGGAGTAAGAACGAGAACTCTGCTCCCCTTTCTCTTAAGTGACAAAGCCACCCCTGCTCACGGGGGTTTCACGCAGGTAAGAAACATCAGACCACCTGCGAGGCCTCCTCTTGGTGGGAAAGGTTAAAGACCAACCGCGTCCCCTCACCTGCGAAGTCCAGGTCTTCGATGTGGCATTTTTCTATCCTCTCCACCAGCTCCGGGATCCTGATGTTGTACTTCTCCACGACCGCGATCTTGGCCTCCAGCTCCTTGTCCTCGGCGGCAGTCACGTACCTCTTGAAGCCGCTGAAGCCTTCTTTGTGCGCCCATCTTCTGATGAACCTGTCCTTGATGACGAGGTTTCCTGAGGAGGGAGAAGACACCACCGGTCAACTTGACACAGGCGGCGGCCGCACGGCCCCGACCGGAGGCGCTGAGGTCTGGAAGCTGGAGAAGAAAAGCGCTAGGGAAGGGCGAGTCGCTGTCACGGAAGGGGCAACGTGTGAAGCTGCCCGGGCGAGAGGGGCAGGGACCGGCGTGTGAAAGAAATCGAGGCTCCTGAGGGAGGGATTGGGGAACCTGTTAGCGCCCCTGAAGACGGGAGGCCTCAGGCACCCCACTCTTTATGGGAAAAGGGCGCCGCCTGCTCCCCCTTCTCTGGAAGCAAAGTAAGCAAAGATTCAGAGCTGCCCTCCCCTCTCCCGCCCCAGCACCTGACTCGTCCCGGGGACGGGCGGGGACTCACGTTTCTTCCGCTCTTCCTCTGGCTGAAGGAGGATCCAGATATCGATGATTCTGTCCAATCCGAATGATTTAATCCCCTGAAAAAGGTTGTTGGTGGGATTTTTGCTTTTTTTAAATTTTCTTGTTTTGTGGTTATCGTTTTAACAAAACAAAATATGCCAAATGTAGGGATGGGATTTTGGAATGAGATGGTTTCTTGGAAGTGAATCTCAAACCGCACCCAAAGCATCCACTAGAGCATCCCTCTCGCCAGATTACTCTCTGTTTTGACAGGTCCGTTCCCGAGGGAGAGTAATGGTTGTGAGTTCTGGTTGTGAATTATATTGGATACTGTCATATTTCCTTTTTTTTTTTTTAATAAAAGAATTTTTTTTGAGACAGTCTTGCTGTGTCACTCAGGCTAGAGTTCAGTGTCATCATAGCTCACAGCAACCTCAAACTCCCGGGTTCAAGTGATCCTCCTGCCTCAGCCTCCTGAGTAGCTGGGACTACAGGCATGTGTCACCATGCCCGGCTCATTTTTCTGTTTTTAGTAGAGATGGGGTCTCACTCTTGCTCAGGCTGGTCTCAAACTCCTGACCTCAAGCAATCCTCCCGCCTCGGCCTCCCAGAGTGCCGGGATTACAGGTGTGAGCCACTGCGCCTGGCTCGGTCTCTGTTTTATGTCAATTTTACGTGTCCCTCCTCAAGGGACGGCAGCCCTTGTCACGTGTCTCCTGAGCTGGGCCCGGTGCGCCTCAGGTGCTTCCTCGTCACACAGTAGGCCCTTGGAAATATTTTCCCATAAATGACTATCTTTTGGTCGTATAACTTTTTGAGTTTTAAATGCTGTCAACATACCCTCTAATCCTCCTAGCTTCTGGGAGAACATTACCTTTGTCTCAGAAGCAGAGACAATAAGGCACACAGAAGTTGTGACTTGCCTCGGGCCACACAAAGCTAGTGACAGAGCCAGAGCTAGAACCCAGGTCTTAACTCCACGTGTGGTCAGCCCAGCTGTTCTTAAACTAACGGGCAACCGACAACCAGAAAAGCCTTGGGTAGCCGGCAGCCTCATTTGCAACATTAAGGTGAGAAGGACGTTCATTATTTAAAGAGCGGAGGAGAAGGGCCTCGGTCCTCACTGGGTCTGCCTACTAGGAGGTTCCACTAGCAGAAAAGAACGGCGGGGCAGAGACTCTAGTCATGGCACAGCCCGGCCGACAGAGTAAAAACCCCCAAAATTCTTGCATAATAACCTCCCAGAAGTTGAACACGTTCACTGGGTGTGTTCATCTGCAAAGTTTCCGCGCATGAAGCCGTCAACAGAAATCTCCTCTCGGCCGGGCGCAGTAGCTCATGCCTGTAATCCTAGCACTCTGGGAGGCCGAGGTGGGAGGATCGCTCAAGGTCAGGAGTTCGAAACCAGCCTGAGCAAGAGCGAGACTCCATCTGTACTAAAAAAAAAAAAAATAGAAAGAAATTAATTGGACAACTAAAAATATATAGAAAAAATTAGCCGGGCATGGTGGCGCATGCCTGTAGTCCCAGCTACTTGGAAGGCTGAGGCAGGAGGATCACTTGAGCCCAAGGACTTTGAGGTTGCTGTGAGCGAGGCTGATGCCACGGCACTCTAGCCCGGGCAACAGGGTGAGACTCTGTCTCCAAAAAAATAAAAAGAAATCTCCTCTCACCCCAATCAGGTGTATCCTTGAAGGTACTTCTCCTTCGGTCACTCGAACGGCCTCATCGAACACGTTGGCGTTGGTCCGGGACAGCAGGGCCACCTGCCCCTTCGCGTCACCTCTGATGCCACCTTTGGGGAGAGGGCACAAACTGTACGGCAAATCGAAATAAAGAGGAAAACTAATGTTTGTGACAGGTGAGGGAGGAGTCACTGAAAGCCTTACTCTGATGGTCTCCTCCGACCAGAGTCTTTTTCCTCACTCTCTTGCAGACGTCCAAGATGGTAGCTCCCACGTAAGCTATCTCCACGCCAAATCTGAAACTCTGTCGGAAAACAACAAAACAAAGCGAGTTAATGACGCCACGTGCTCACTATCCCTGCCGAGGCCTGGCCTTGCCAAACCCAGCATGTTGCTGCAAGACTCGCCCGACACGGAAAGGGAATTTGATTTGTTTACTTTCGAGATCCTTCACCGCCTGGACAGGCTTTATTTTCCATCATCCCCCAGTGCCAACAGTGAACTTTTCTTTTAAGCAAATCTATCCTTTTTTCCAAATCAAATCTAGTGAAGTTCAAATTATACAAAAGATTGAGAGAGGGTAGGGAGGGTTTCTCCCCTTACCTTTGAGACCCCTTGCAACATTAACTTTACAATCACCGCCCGCACCCACCAGCCACGAGCAGAATTGGTGCAACCTGGCGCCCCCAACACGGCCCCTTCCCTGCTCATGCTGTTTTTACTCTGCCCAGAACTCCTTTTCCTCTACCAAAATCATTTCCTACCCCCCAAAACTCAGCCCAGTACCCTACACTTCCTTGACCATCCGGCTGGAAAGATGTCATTCATCCCCAAACTCATGATATTTACTGCCCGTTTCCGTGCATTCATAACTTCAGGCAATAAAGTTTTATGTGTTTTGGCAAAAAGCAATAACATAGCCAAAGGAAAATTAGACTTTTGTTTTTTTTTTTTTTGAGACAGAGTCTCACTCTCTTGCCTGGGCTAGAGTGCCGTGGCATCAGCCTAGCTCACAACAACCTCAAACTCCTGGGCTCAAGAGATCCTCCTGCCTCAGCCTCCTGAGTAGCTGGGACAACAGGCATGCACCACCATGCCCGGCTAATTTTTTCTACATGTTTTTAGTTGGCCAATTAATTTCTTTCTATTTTTTTTAGTAGAGACAGGGTCTCGCTCTTGCTCAGGCTTGTCTCGAACTCCTGACCTTGAG
>CAUYPO010061530.1:0-22687 GCA_963574435.1 Cheirogaleus major
TGCCTGTAGTCCCAGCTACTCGGGAGGCTGAGGCAGGAGGATTGCTCGAGCCCAGGAGTTTGAGGTTGCTGTGAGCGAGGCTGACGCCATGGCACTCACTCTAGCCCGGGCAACAGAGTGAGACTCTGTCTCAAAAAAAAACCAAAAAAAAAAAACAAAGGTATTTTCCACAGTTCTAGTTCCTGATTTCTGTGGCCACTCTGTTTCAGGAGTAAGGACAAAACCGAATATGGAGATGAAAGTTAGAAAAGTCCCACGGAACGAACCTGGTGCCAGTGGTGCTGTGCAAGTCCACCTGGCCGTGCCAGGGCGCATCTAAAAGCCAAACTGCTGTATGCTGCGTCCCTAATGTCCCTGTCTCCTCTGGTGGCTGGAAATTTTAAGGCTAGATACATTTAACTACCAGGATATGTGCTGACCATGAGCTAAGTCCACTTTAGAAAGGCAAGAACACTGCAAAGAACAGGAGCTCCCCCACCCCCGCCATTTCAAAGCACAATCCTGCAACATGATGGCACCACATTTAATACACAGGAACATGCTATCCAGAAAGAATAACCTACAGGTTCAAGGTCACTGGAGTTGTTAAAGGCCTGAAAATACAATCCCGTGCCCATCTCATTTTGTAAAGAGGAGAACTAAGGAATAGAGGGGCAAGTCTTCGTGTAAAAGGTGTTGTTACTGAGGATGATTCTAGAAACTTTTTGGTGCTGCAGTCAGTGGAAGACCTAAGGTTCTGGGCCCTGCAGGGACTTGGTGGCCAGCCTTCCAACCAAACTCAGCCAGTCCAAAAACATTTAGACCATTCGAATGAACACGAACCACAGAGTCAGGGCTGAAAGACAGCAATGAAAGCACAGTGCTAACTCACAGAACTACAGAGCCTCTCATCAGATCCTCATCCAGGGCCTGCTAGATTTAAACTGTGGATAAAATAAGGCCAATTATTTAACACACTTCATTATACAGCTTCTTCTGGGAAGCTCATCCCTTCCTAGCTTGAAAACGACATTTAAGTAGTTACGAGGCCAACCAACACACACACAGTAGGAGGAGGCGTTTGCAAAGCTCCAGAAGACATTACAACACAGGTAAGTAAAAAAGGCCAATGTTCACAGTGAGCAACCACCCCAGTCAGGTAGGAATTCACACAGTGAATGCAGAGGTAGCTGAAAAGTACATTCATGCAACAAATAGTTGCTGAAATGCCTACTATATCCCAGGTTCAAAGGAATGAACAAACGGAAGATGCTTGCCGTTGTGGAGCCTGTGTCCTACAGTAGGGAGATGGACCTGCAGAATATGCTGAAGGTACGTGGCAACAAGAGCTGTGAAAAATAACACAGAGGAAGGTGTCTCATGCCTATGGAGGATACAGGGAGGCTGGGATTTTCCAGAGAGGCCAAGGAAGGTTGCACTGAGTCAGCAAGGAGAGGTGAGGGAAGCCAGCCATACAGACACCTGGGGAAGAGTGTTCTGAACAAAGGCAAAAGGACGGTGCCCAAGCCCTGAGGCAGGAGAATCCCGGGCCTAAAAGGAGTCCAGTGTGACCAGAGACATGAAGGAAATGAGGTCAGAGAAACAACAGGGGGACTGGGCCATGGAGAACCTTGCAGGCCGCTGAGGGAGCCAGGCAGCCAGGGGAAGCCTGGAGCAGAGGCTCACTGTTGCCCTGCAGGAAAGTGAAGGCAGAAGCAGGAAAACGAGTTAACTGCCATGTGAGTTGTATTTAACTCACGTTACTTTGGAACCTGGGCATATGTAACTGCAATTGATTCGTGAAAATAAGAACATCAACAAGTAAGATTCGTTGATGTTCTTATTGTTATAATTAATAAATAATTTAATTGCATATAACTCATGCACAGAAAACAATAAAAAATAACAAATTTTTCATTAAATTAGAAAGGACTGTTTTGCTTTTGAAGTTTTTATTCTATTTTCATAATAAAACACCGTGACCCAAAGGAAAAAAAATTTTTTTCCAGTCTGGCAGTCAATGTGTTAAATATAAATAAATGAACAGATAGTTTTAATATATTATACAAAAGTACTAATTTCTGCATGAATTTCAAATGGGATGACAGGAAGAGAAATGAGTCTAGGGAACAATCTATCCCTGATGAACAAGAAAGGTGAAAGTTTACTATAATGTTTATTACTAACAATAGAAAAGGGCAAGAAATTACATCAGAGCTCAGATTCTTGTCCCAAAAAAAGATCAGGTAAGACATCCCTAGTAGCCAAGAGCTAGAAAGGGAACTCAGTCCCATGGAACAGAGACACAGAGCCACAGTACACAAGCCTCAACAGGCCAGCACTCCTCTCCTAACTTATATTTGAGTGAGGGAACAGGAGGATAGAAAGACTATGAAAGAGAGAGAGAGAGAAAGAAAACCAAAAGCATTGTTGGGAAACAAAATCATGATCTGAAAATAAGAGAAAAGATTCTAACAATGTTGAACAAGTAACTAAGAAGAAAGCAAAAACTAACACAGCATTTCATTTTTAATTTCAGAGATTCCTAACCAACTGAAGCATGGGTGTTTCATACACTGTTTGTAATACAACAAATGAGAGGTGTTACAGTCAAAATTCTCTGCAGAGAGGGGAAAGCTCCAGAGTGCAAGCCTCAGATCATCAGGAAGAGGAAATGGAAGAGCTTCGATCTCACACACACTTCAGGCCTGATCCTTGCACTGGCAAAACAGAAATCAACACATGGCCTAGGCGCAGTGGCTCATCCCTGTGATCCTAGCACTCTGGGAGGCTCAGGTGGGAGGATGGCCTGAGCTCAGGAGTTCGAGTCCAGCATGAGCAAGAGACCCTGTCACCACTAAAAATAAAAAGAAATTAGCTGGACAACTAAACATATATAGAAAAAATTAGCCGGGCATGGTGGCGCATGCCTCTAGTCCCAGCTACTCAGGAGGCTGAGGCAGTAGGATCACTTGAGCTCAGGAGTTTGAGGTCGCTGTGAGCTAGGCTGACACCGAGACTTTGTCTCAAAAAAAAAAAGAAAAGAAAAGAAAGAAAAAGCAGCAGAAAGAAGTCCAAAAACAGGGCTCTTCCCACTCCTTAAAACCATAAAGCAACAAGTATCTTTTGAGTAGCCCCGAACATGCTCAAAAGATATTTGTTGGATTAGCATCATTCTTCAGCATTACATAATACTTGTATATAGTATTACATAAGATTTATATAATTTCTAATTGATGAGCTTGACACTCTCTCTTATGTAATAATATTAGCCTATATACCATTAAACACTTATCCTTCATCCTAAAATAAAAATCTCAAATTTCACAACTATGGGAAGAGCTAAACTTCTAGAGGGGGTGTTTATTTAGCCACCACCATCACCTTCAGTGTACTACTGGCTGAGTCTCCATACGACACTCTGAGACATCAACTCTGGGAGTGTTGGCTGTCACAAGGAGTTTCTTTACTGACAAAAGGCAAATCTATCTTTCCCAAGTCAAAGATATCCCAGCAAAAGTTGCCAAACTGTCTGCCAACTCCACAAAATTCCACTATTGCCTGAGCTTGTTTCCCCAATGATAAAATGGGGTTAATAACAGAGAGTTGCTTCGGGACTGTGATGATGAAAGGAGAGAATACACATACAGCGCACAGCTCTGTACCTGGCAAAACGTGATTTTTCTAAGTTAAACAATTTTTTATTATTATAACTGATAAATTCCAATCCCTTAAAAATTATTTTCCAAGTTTTCTATTTTGCCCATTCCCCAAGAATAACAAGAGCTATAAGTTAGTGTGGAAGTTAGGAAGGACACTCTGCTCACGAAGAAACAACTTCTCCAGACAGGAGATTCCCCAAGGCACTATCCACTTCAAGGTAATTCAAAGGTTTAAGCCCATGCCAATCATTTTATGACTTAAAGTCTACTATGGTAACACATTTGCACAGCCAAATTTCAAGCTGAAATAATCCCTTTTATCAAAACACAGCCACCTAATTTATTCACCTTTCCTCTAAGTTCTCCAATGGCGGAAAGTTAAAAAAAAAAAAAAAAGAAGAAGAAGAAATATATACAGTTAAAGGGGAAGAGGAAAAATGGAAACAGAAAACTAGCTTCTGAAAAATAACACAACCATTATATTGAGATGCATTTCTCCAACTATCAAAAATATGACCATAAACCATTTATCCATTGGTAGACCACAAGGGTTTTTTTTTTTAAGTGACAATGGGGACCATGTGGGGGCACTGGTTATTACTAACTGCTGACTATTATGAAAATAAACTTTTTTCTTCTGTATTTTATTCCCTTGTGTCCATGTATCACATGATAACCCAGAAGACAGACTAGCGAATTTGTAAATAACAAGAAGTAAAAAGAGAAAAGCAATAAAATCAACAGAATTAAATTACACCAACAAGTTAGAATGCTGGGTTTAAAACAACATAAAATTGAAGTTCAACAGTTAAGAAAAAAATGGGAAACTAAGGGAAATGTGTTTGAAGACAGAGAAATGTTTGCTGACGGTTAAGTTTTATATGGACCACCAGAGTGATAGAAATTCTGGAAAAAGTGTTGTGGCCTTACGCTGAGGTAACCAATGTACAGTTTCCAGATCACAGGAAATTAAGTCTCATTGTACTCAGAACCGGCCACATCAAAAAAGACCTGGATGACCCTCTAGAGGAGGAGATGAAACGGGTATGTGGCCTATTCTCAAGTCTAGGATTCCATGCCCCTACAAACTGTCACCCTATGGAAGCCTGATGGGACCATCAACAGAAAACAGGCCAAGACTGTGATTAAAGCTGTTAACTAAGACTGCTGCAAACATATATCACTCAGGATGTTCCTAAGAACATACAGAGATACTGTACTACAGTAGCTTCATAAAAAGTTACCAGAACCTGCAGCAATGCTTTCCTTTATAACATCTAAATACTGTGCCAAAGAAGAATACCCAAATACCATTTACCAGGTATTGTCTACCCTACCCTATCACTTACAAATTCTAGTTCTGATTTGTATCATATTGTGAGAATCCCAGGACCAAAGTACCCATCTCATCATAAAAAGTTCAACACTAGCTAGCCAAGCAACTTGGCAGGTGGGGGACACTGCATAGCAATTTAATACTTTCTAAAGTTTATCAAGTCCACCTGAATTATTTTTTGGAAATTTTGAAAGTATATGGAATTACCCACTCCCACAACCCAGTTATCTTTTTTTTTGTAAGCATGGAACATGCGATCACAACTTTCAATAGAGTGTTTCAGTAATGGAAATAACTGTCTCATCGAGATTCATGCACATAGTTTTTATTATGTATAACAAAGAGTATTTCTGGCAACCCATTAGGTAGAGAATTTAACAATATCCATTTCAGTATTAAAATGTGTGCCCTAAAGCTCTTTGTCAACCAATCATAAAACATGGTTTCAAATGCTAGTTGAAAGTAACCAAAAGTCTAGTAATATGTAAAGTTTTGATTGGATAAATTTAAGTCAGTAGAAATCATAAAAAGTACTTTTTATTGTGATAGAGTCTAAGTGGAGTCTTGGTAGACAAAAATCCTTAAAGCTTTAATCCAATGGAATTACCACACTGAATTGAGAGGAACACAAGTTAATATATTGTTAATCTAGATTCAAAGTGGGGGAAAAGGGAGGAAATAAAAGCATTACCATGACTACCATGAATGTGGCATATTGATAATGTATTATGACCTAGAATATGACGTGCACAAATGTATTAATCATTAAGTACTAAATTCATCATTCAAAAGCTCTAACTCAAGGGGTCTCTTTGTCCACCTACATAAAACAAATATGATATCAATAATTTATACCACTTGCAGTGTTCAATGCTAATGAATTACTTTTCAGCAAATCCTAAGTATGTTATAGATGCTGAAACTGAGACAAGAGAGTTTAAATAACGGACCTTCTCTCTGACCAGGGACCAGTGACAACACTAGCTAGCCAAGCAACTTGGCAGGTGGGGGACTTTACTACTATCTTTACTACCTTTTCATCTTTACTACCTTCCATTTTAAAACCTAAGACTGCAGTCCCCAACCCTCCCCCTATCCCACTGCCTGTTAGGGACCAGGCCTCAGAGCTCTGCTGCCAGGTCCCCCCACCCCCAGTCTTCTGTAAAACTTGCCTGACACCCCCACCAGCAGGTGAGCTTCATCTGTATTTACAGCAGCTCCCCTTCCCAGCTCCCTCCCCATCACACTTGCATCATTGCCTGAGCTCTGCCTCCCTCCCTCCCTCCCACTCACCCATGGAAAAATTATCTTCCATGAAGCTTGTCCCTGGTGCCAAAAAGGTTGGGGACCGCTGATAAGACTATTTTAGAAAATGCCTGATATATGACATATTCTATTGAGACAGAATAATAGAAAAACAAATCCTGGCCAGCAGACATTCTGGTAATAGAATGTATTTTTAACTAATCCCACTTCTCAAAACATTGTAAAAACTTTTAAGGATGCAGTACTCACAAGTCTCCTGACAAAGGAACCAAGAAAGAGCACTGGTCTCGGGGCAGTTATGATGGTTTAATGTAAGTGATAAATGGTTTATGAAACTGAAAACCTAGTACCTTTTCTCAAGCTGTCTTATCGGTGGGAGAACTCCTACCCCACACTCTGAGATGTTCTTTTCTAGTAAAAGAAAGTATAAATGCATTTCTGCATCACAGGGATTATAAACAGAATCACATGTCACTAAAGATGCCTAAATTTTATTTACTATATAGAAGACTAGAGGTAACTCCTTGCATGTGGTAAACTGTTGAACACCCACAGAAATGACCACTAGGCTACATAACAAAGTTGATAAGCTCCATCAAAACCTCCCCTTCACAATCTGTCCTTAAGGTGCAGGTTTCTGCATGCCCTCTCCGTTAGGAGAAATGGTCTAGTTTCACTTGCACAGACACTGGCCCATGAATTTCCCTGACATCAGCCTCAATTCCTTAAAGCTAGAGAACAAACTTTCCTCCATCTAAAGCCATCAACACGTGCCCGAGGCAGACTCCAACGGTAACTGCCCCACATGCGATGAAGATGAACTCCAATCTGGCCACAGGGTCCAAAACTCCTAAAATTTCACAATCTCTTTTCTAAATAGGGTGGATAGCCTTTTTCATCTTTACTACCTTCCATTTTAAAACCTAAGACTGCAGTCCCCAACCCTCCCTCCACCCTACCACCTATTAGGGACCAAGAGTATCACAGTATCCAGCAAGAAGAAATGTATACATACAACTGGACATGAAACAGCCCTTTCCCATTTTTATCTTTCTGCCTCCTCCCTCTTTACTTCTTTAGTTTTCCAGATTATAAGCCTTAGAACCCAGCCATCACCTCTGCTGCTTCTCCAGTTCTATCCACATCCAAGCAATTTTACCAACGGTCCCTGCTGTGGCTTTCACTCACCTAGGCCTCTCAGAATCACAGCACAAGGCCACTCCCCCCAGCTCCCCTCCCCACCACCTCCACCCACCTCTCAACTGTTCATCTTCCTGCTCAAAATCCTTGGACACTATATAAAATAGTTGGTCTGGTTTCTTCCAAGTTGTCAATGGCATGAAAAACAAAGAAAGATGACTAAATGCACTGTGTAACCCTGCACTGGGTTCTGTACCAAGAGAAAAGAAAGCTGACATTAAGGACATCACTAGGAAGCTGACACAACTGGCATATGAAATAAAAAATAGTGTATTAATAAATTTCCTGAATGTGATGGCTGCACTATGAATCCATAACAGGTTACTCTTATTCTTTGGAAATATACACTAAAGCATTAAGGAATATAACAGTATCACTTATATAAGCTACTCTTGAACAGAACAGGAGGAAAAAGGTGTGTGTGTGTAAACGTATGTACATATACATAAAGAATGTAAGCACATGGCCGGGCGCAGTGGCTCACGCCTGTAATCCTAGCACTCTGGGAGGCCGAGGCGGGAGGATCGATCAAGGTCAGGAGTTTGAAACCAGCCTGAGTAAGAGCGAGACCCCGTTTCTCTACTAAAAAAATAGAAAGAAATTAATTGGCCAACTAAAAATATATAGAAAAAATTAGCCGGGCATGGTGGCACATGCCTTGTAGTCCCAGCTGCTTGGGAGGCTGAGGCAGAAGGATTGCTTGAGCCCAGGAGTCTGAAGTTGCTGTGAGCTAGGCTGACGCCATGGCACTCTAGCCCGGGCAACAGAGTGAGACTCTGTCTCCAAAAAAAAAAGAATGCAATGTGCCAAAATGTCAAAAAAAAACCCACCAAAAACAGTGAATCTCGGTAAAGGGTATATGAAGGTTCTTTTTTTTTTTTTTTGGTGACAGGGTCTTGCTCTGTCACTGGTGCTAGATAGAGTGCTGTGGTGTGATCATAGCTCACAGCAACCTCAAATTCCTGGGTTCAATTGATCCTCCTGCCTCAGCCTCCTGAGTAGCTAGGACTACAGGTGTGTGCCACCACATCTGGCTAATTTTAAGCTTATTTTCTGAAAAAATTTCAAAATGAAGGTTTTTTTGTTTTTTGGGTTTTTTTAAAGCACCCTGTCAGGGGGCAGGAAGAAACTTTTCAGGGTGATGGATACATGTTCATCCTCTTGATTGCAGTGAGGTTTCACAAGTGTATACATATATATCAAAACTTATCAAACTGTACACTCTAAATATGTACATATTGTACGTGTCAGTTATTCCTCTATAAAACTGGTTCTTAACACACACAAATCCCCTGAGGGTTTCTGTCTTTCTGGGCACTTTCACTCACAACTTGTCTCAACAAACCTTTTCCCTGCGTGGCCCCCTCAACCCATTTTTCATTTTTTCACCCTTCCCTCCCTCAATCCCCAAGAGCTCCCTGTGCTGAGCTTGTCCTCTTCTGGGTTGTATCTGTTTTTTGTTTTTTTAATCAAACAGGGCCTCACTCTGTTGTCCAGGCTGGAGTGCAGTGGCACATCATAGCACACTGCAACCTCAAATTCCTGGGCTCAAGTGATCCTCCCGCCTCAGCCTCCCAAGTAGCTGGGACTACAGGTGTGCACCACCACGCCTGGCTAGTTTTACTTTTTGTAGAAATGAGGTCTCACTTTGTTGCTCAAGCAGGTCTCAAATTCCTGAATTCAAGGGATCGGCTTGCCTTGGCCTCCCAAAGTGCTGGAGTATAGGTGTATGTCACCACACCCAGCCCTTCTGCTTTTTTTTTTTCATGCTACTACCACTTCCTGAAAAAAGTACAGTGGAATTTGGACTCACACAATCTAGACCCAAATCTCAGTTGTGCTAAGTCACATGACTAGTTAGAAGCCCAGTTTCTTCATCTGTGAAATGGGGAGATGGCCACCTACTGACAAGATGTAGACAGGAACTGGCAGAGTGATTGCAAAGATCAACTTAACAGTATATGGAAATACTTCGAAATAATGCTGAGTCATTACCTCCCACATCTAAACCCCCACAGGCTCAACATTCTTCCCAAGTTGTCCCCCAGGTACAGTCTCTGAAACAGGCTCACCGCCCATTCCCCTGAATCCACACAGTACCTATACTACTAAAGACACTCTGTGAGGCCACCAGTGAATAAACATGGAGATATGGAAACCTTCACCTTCTTATTCTGAAGATACACTTGTGCGAACTCCTCAAGAGCAGATACTGTGCGTCTCCTCTTTAAGTGCCAGCCCCAAGCCTTGCTCATTGTAAGAGTTCAATATTCAACAACGCATGGAACTACAATGATTAGATCACAATGGCTGAAGAGGCCCACCAAATGGCAATGAGTAGTTAAAACAACGGTTTTGAGCTGCCTAAACGTCACAATGTATAGATACATATTAAGCACAGGCTGAGTATCCCTTTAACTGAAATGCTTGGAACCAAAAGAGTTTCACATTTCAGATCTTTTAATATTTCCATTATACTTACAAGTAACACATCCCCTAATCTGAAAATCCAAAATCCTCTAACGAGCATTTCCTTTGAGCATTGTGTTGGCACTCAAATGTTTTGGATTTGGGAGCATTTCTGATTTCAGATTAGGAATACACAACCTGCATACAGACATGGCCCACCCATCTGTGGCCTCCCTTCACATTCTTAGTTGTGAGCCATGGCTAGAACCTGGGAGGAGACCACAGAGCCAAAGGTTCCCTGTGGGGCACTAGGTTCTGTAAGAGGAAGCTACAGATGAGCAGGTTCAGGGTAATTAAGTATGTGCTAGTGGGACGAGTATAAATCATTCTGAAACCAGAAGACCTAGAATGCAGATGGGAACTGGTGGCCAGGAAGGGTCTGTTAAGAATAAGAGGCTGGGTTGATGCTTTTCCTGTCCTCAGCACTCAAGCCCATAAAGATATTGTGTGATAAGAACCTTTAATTATAATAACATACAGTATTCTTAAGTTATGAAATAATGCCCATCAATAAAAAAAAATTGATAGTATCATCTACTTTTCTACCTCCAAAAAATAAGATTTAAAATGTTAAGTAGCTAAACCAGGAACTACAGTCCTACCACAATGCTAGGCATTTTGTTCTAGGAATTCAAGTCCTGCTAATTTAAACAGCAAGGGGAACTGAAACCCTGAGAATCTCTGATTCTACAGAAAATCTGGGTATAGTTTGTATGCATGCAAGCCAGGGGGAATCCTTCAAAACAGTCTGGGGCTGTTTGTTTTTGTTTCTGTTCCCACTGAAGAGCAAAAATTGTTTGTCAACAATGGAAAAACCAGGGAAAAGCTTGCCAATGATTTGGTCTGACAAACAGCAGAAGAGCCTAAAACTTTTTTCCCTTGAAGTATTGTGAAGGGAACAAGCTTTGGCAATACCACTCTATCATTTTCTTTGTTTAAATCTTTTTAACTTCTTAAATGGGAGGGAAGTTGCCTTGAGGTACAATACAAAGACTCCCTGGGGACTACCGCTGCTGGAATGTGGTTCAGAACCAGAACCAGAACCAAAGGGGCAACGCCTCCACACAGGTGTGACTTCTGCATCCTAAAGAGGCTGGGGAGGGAGGCAGTGCCAGGCGTTATGTTGTGGGGTAGAGAAGGGAGAAAAAGAATGAAGCCACTTATGGTGAAGAAAAATGGACACAAAATCATTATTGTCAAAGTCTTTGCTCCAGAATTCTCAATCATGCTGGGCCAAAAGAGGCTGGGGGAGCGGCGGTGTTATGAAGAAGAGATCCCTGTCAAAAGATTTTATGTTCCAACTTCTCAGCACAACCAAAGCAGACCTGACAACCGGATCATAAGTTTAGAGCCACCATTCCAGAAATTATGACTGTGATCTCACGGCATATACCAAAACTGACTCAAAAAAATGAAAGACCTAAATGTAAGAACTAATACTAGTAAACTCTTAGAAGAGAACATAAGCATAAATCTTTGTGATCTTGAATTAGGCAATGACACGCCTTAGACATGACACCAAAGGCACAAGCAACAAAAGAAAAATATATATAAATTGGACTTCATCAAAATTAAAAACTTTTGTGCTTCAAAGGACACCACCACCGTGTGTACATCCATGTTCACACCAGTATTATTCGCAAAGGCCAAAAAGGGGAAGCAACCCAAGTGTCCACCATGGGATGAATGGATAAACAAAATGTGACATACACGTAGAATGGAATATGACATGTTACAGTATGAATGAACCTTGAGGACATTATACTCGGTGACATAAGTCAGTCACAAAAGAACAGCACTATATATTCCACTCATATAAAGCACCTAAAGTAGTTGAATTCATAGAGACAGAAATGGTGGTTGCTAGGGGCTTGGGGGGGGGGAGAAGGGAATGAGAGTTATCGTATAATGGGCACAGAGTTCCAGTTTTGCAAAACGAAAAGAGTTCTGGAGATGGATGGCGGTGATGGATTGCACAACAATGTGAAAGTACTCAGCACCATGGAACAGTAAATTTAAAATGGTTATGATAGTACATTTTGTTAAGTATATTAAGAGACGGGGGTCTATGTTGCCCAGACTGGTCTAAAACTCCTACCTTCAGTCCTCCCATCTCAGCCTCCTGAGTAGCTGGAATTACAGGCACATGCCACAACCCCCAGTTTATGTTATGTGTATTTTACCACAAACTTTAAACAAGGCGGGGGGGGGAGGGGTCAGAGTGGGAGGGGAACACCACCACCACCACCAAAAAAGTGAAGACAACCCAAAGAATGGGAGAGATTATTTGCAAATCATATATATAATGCACTTGTACCCAGAATGCATAAAGAATTCTCAAAACTCAATAATAAAAGGGCATATAATACCATTTTAAAAGGAGGAAAGGATCTGAACAGATATTTCTCCAAATAAGATATACAAATAGCCAATAAGCACATGAAAAGGTAGTCAACATCATTAGCCATCAGAAAAATGGAAAATAAAACCATGATGAGGTATCACTTTATATCCACTAGGATGGCTAAAATAAAAAAATGTTGTCAATGATGTAGAGAAATTATCACAGAATTGTTACACCCTGCATGGTAGGAATGGAAAACGGTACAGCCACTTTTAAAAACTGTCTGGCAGTTCCTCAAAGGTTCAACATATAGTACCATACCATATGACCCAGCAATTTCACTCCTAGGTATATACCCAAACCAGGGGAAATGAAAACATACACACACACACAAACTACATGAATCACAGCAACATTGTTCATAATAGCAATAATTCAAAAAGTGGGGACAACTCAAATGTCTACAACTGATAAATGGATAAATTAAATGCAGTATTTCCATACAATGGAATATGTGGCAATAAACAGGAATGAAGTACCGATATTGCTACAACATGGATGAACCCTGAAAATGTTCTGCTAAGTGAATGAAGCCAATCAAAAAAGATCACACATTGTATAATACCATTTATGTGAAATGACTGGAATAGGCAAATCAATAAACACAGAACGTAAAGCAGTAGTTGCCAAAGACTGGGAGGTAGGATGGGGGCGGAGTGAGTGGTAATGGGTACAAGTTTCTTTGGGGATAATGAAAATTTTCAAAAATTGGTGATGGCTACACTAACTCTGTGAATACAATAAAAACCACTGAACTGTGCTCATTAAATGGGTGAAATGTATGGTATGTGAACTGTATCTCAATAAAGCTTGTTAGGAAAAAAAAACAACAAACGTGGATGCCTTTATCCATTCCATATCTAAAAGATACCTAGTCACAGTAACTTTCTAAATGGCAAAGGAAAGAATTTACAGGGCTCCTTATAATCAATTTTAGGAATGCAACTTCCCTTAGCATAAGCACACATCAATAGAAATGCATGCTATTCATATTTGTGAAGCACCCAGGGTCATAAAAATAAAGTTACAAAGTACTGTACCAAGTAAAACACTCACTATCAAGGTTGGAAACCTAATTATGAGAAGTTTCCCACCTACTCTCTTAATGAGCTATTATTGTACAATGTAATACTTGACAACAGTTCTTCAATACCAACCTATGAGTCCACATCATAGGCATGTGATATGGTACCAAGGCTTGATATTATATAGCTCTGTGATTTTACAGTGAAATCTAAAGAAGTTTCACTTTTCTAATAAAACTGCCCATGACAAAGTCCCTTTAGATCTTTCCCAGTGACACCACAAAGCTTTGCTTTGTGCTAGGGTAAATCTGCAACAGAGGACTCAACAATTTAACTGTTTCATGTCAACATGACTGCATACAAGAATATATAATTACCACGCTGTATAGACAACAACAAATGTCACTTAGACATTAACAAATTAACAGTTCCACATTCAATAAACTGAACACAAACTTAAAAAGCTGCAGGAGAATACACAAAATTTATAAGTCATAATTTATAAAATGTATAAGTGTATTATCAAGAAAAGTGCTTTGGTCTCAATTTCTCAACAACAACAAAAAAAACCCTCTACAAGGTCAACGTGAATTTAGCATCATTCACAAAAATCAGCCTCTAAACTAACTTGCATCATTTATGATTCATAACCAATTAAATATATAAAACATCTACCTGGTGCATCTGGTGTTGTTCAATATTTTCTAAGAGGAAGTATTAGACACCAGAAATGCTTATTATAGAAGAGTCTTTCAAGAGACCAACGCTTAATTCTGCATTAACTAACCAAAAAAGATTTAGAAAAATATTGGTTCCCATTCACTCTTTCTTCAATTCCTCCTACGAAGAAAGACAGGAGGAATGAATTTAAGATTACAAATTTTTCTGCAGGCTACTAAATACCCATTACATTTTAAGTTTCTTTTAGTACTCAGAAAAAAATTTAAGTATTTCTAATAAAGAATACTTTAACCTGAGAAGGTCAACTTTTAAAGAATTTACAGTTCAATACTGCAATCCATGAGGAATAAGAGGCATTATTTACATTGCTGAGGCAGTTTTTAAAAAATCATCATTCTACTCAGTTTTGCTTTTTACTCAGCTTCAATAATCTGCTTGCCAAACACTATTGAAACGAATACCTTGCTAAGACGACAATGAAAATATTTTCACCACAATTCTGGCAAGAGTATTTTTACAGATGAAAATTTAAAGGATGGCATATCTGGGCAATCCCTTAAATGAAATTTCTCGGCTCTCATCGCTGCCCTCTACACGTGGGAAGGGCTGGTCCCTTGTGCAGGAAGGGCCTCTGGCTGTCAGGGTGTCAAGCACACCTGCAGACCAGGGTGAGTCCTCTGCCCTGCCCATTCTTGGGGGCCTGACAGTGCTCCCAGTTATCAGGCTGCCCCTTCCCAGGGACCCATGCATGTCACAGGCCCACAGTAGCACATGTCTACAGAAAAAACAGTGAGGTTCATTTACACCTTTGCCACAACAAGCTTTACAACCTTGGGCAAGTTCCTCTACCTCTCTGGGTCTCCATTTCCTGAACTGTAAAATGGTGATAATAATACTTACCTTGAAAGATCGCTGTAAGAACGAAACAGAGAATGAAATAATGTCTACAACAAGCCTAGCACAATACCTGGCCCAAGTACAAGCTGAATAAATGACTGTAATTATAAACAATGACATTTCTTGAACACTGACTATGTGCCAGGCACAGTTCTTTAAGCACGTCACATGAATTAACTCATATATAGCTTCTCACAACAACCCTCAATCATCATTATCCCCACTTACAAATAAAGAAACTGAGGCATAAAGATTAACAACTTGCCAAGTGGAAGAAGTGTGGATTCAAAATCAGATAGTAAGATCCCCAGCACAACACAGGTGGCAGCCCTTCTAGCAGCAGAGAGGCAGGAAGCAGTTGCCATGGATCCTTGTGGAAAAGCTTGTAACAGGTCCTCCTGAGATTTCACCCTTGACCTTAAGTCTTCCTATCTATCCGATTTTAACCACCTCAAAAAATGGCAGCCTCCTATTTTCTGTGTTCTATATATAATCTGTACTTATGCTAAAGTAATGATAAAAATAGCTACCATTTATAAAATACTTCCTACATGCCAAACACTGCTCTAGAACACATTACATATTTTGCCCAATTCTCACAACTTATAAGAGCTAGTATTTACATTTTTCAGATGAGAAAAGTACAGTGAGGTCAACTGCCCAAGTGACAAAGTTGGTTAAGCACTGAAGGCAGTATTCTCCTTCCAAGCAGTGTGACTGGCAAAACCCAAGCTCTTAGCCACTCTAGTATACTTCCTCAGTAACTTTATGGGACTAACTGGTTATTTAGATAACCAACACTACAAAATTTCAGAAAAGGTTTGTGTTTATCTGTAAATTGCAGATTAATCACAGATGAAGACTAAAATCTTGGAGGCTTCACACTTAGGGTCATTTTGAAATTGCAGTATACATTTTACCACCTACAGTCCACTACTGAGTCAACAATGTGTCCGCCCACTTTAAACTTTTTGTATTTCAAAAAATTCTTAAAATTTGTTCTTCTGCCAGCAGAGTTCAGTGGCAGAGAAGACTGGAATACTGTGAAGTGTTCTTTCCCTTTCTAAATTTAAGAACAGCAAGGATTAGTACAGGGTCAGTTTAATACAATGACAGCAGTGAACCAGATAATTTTATTTAAGGACCTAGTAATTTAAAAGGTTGCACTAGAAAAACATGTCAAGCCAGATAAGAACCTCTGGCATCATCATCGTCATGAGATAACTTACAGAAGAGTATTAAAGTGATGTAAGGAAGATATAATACAATAGAACAAATTATTTTTACTTCTCCATCAAAAATCTTTAGTAAAATTTTTTAAATGGATGCCCATTATGTGGAAGGAACTATGTAACTCATGTTTCCAGGGACCAGGAAGTAGAAAAGAACAGAATTCTGCCCTGAACAGCCTGCAGTCCAATGAGATACTGAGGCAAGAGACTCACCCAGGAGAAGTTCCACGAGAGAGCACACCTGTTATAGGAAATCAAAGGAAAGAGAGAGACCCCATTCAACTGTGGAGAAAAATTAAGGCAAGCTTCCTGAAGGAGGTGTCAAAAGAGGCACTCTGAGGAGGAGGAGGAAGGCCTGAGGAAGAGCAGCAGCTGTTCACTGGTTAAAGGTTGGGGAGACAGGCCAGGCTGAGTGCTTTGCCAACATATACCCCAGAGACCTAGGAATTCAGGAGGCAGCCAAGACCCTAAGAAAACACACACCCAGTGAGCCACTGCACTCCAGCCTGGGTGACAGGGAGACCCTGTCTCAAAAAAAAGAAAAAGAAAAAAGAAAACACATGCCCTTTATGACAGTGATGAGAAAGGATCATCAGAGGGATGAATACTGTATTCACACTGGGCTGAGGGCACAGAGAGCATAAGAAACTTGAAAACTTTGCTGGAAGTTCTGAAATGGAAGGAAGGTAGGGGGAGGGAGCGGACAGCTCACCACCTCAATAACTCCAAACAGTAGCTGAGACAATTTAAAAAAGGAAGCAGGGATATGTAGAAGGCTCAAGAAACCTGGGGGGACAACTGTGCCATCTTTTCGTGGAGGTCACAAGCCTCCGGCTAACAGTCCAACTCTGCTCGGTTCCCCCAGAGAGAGTGGGGTGCCAGCAGCCCACAGCCCTGCATCATTCCTCCAGTTTTAGGTTCAGTAAATAAAGATAGCAGCAACTAATTCAGGAATTCTCTCAGTTGTTTGTTTCAACTGTTTGAGGTCACTCAGTAAACAACAAATAAAGGGATTTTTTTTCTTGAGACAAAGTCTCTCTCTGTTGCTCAGGCTGAAGTGCAGTCTCCAACTACTCCTGGGCTCAAGTGATCCTCCCATCTCAGCCTCCTGAGTAGCTGGGACTGCAGGAGAGTGTCGCCATGCCCGGCAAACAAAACGGTTTTAGTGTAGAAAAAATATAGAGCAATTGTGCCTAGAGCAGGGTTTTGCAAGCTCAGCGCTATTGACATTTGGAGCTGGATAATTCCTCACTGTGCGAGGTCTATCCTGTGCACAGTAGGATGTTCAGCAGCATTTCTGATTTCTAATCACTAGATGTCAGTAGCAACCCCCCCCCCCCAAGGTTCCGACAACCAAAAATGTTTCCTGAATTACAGAACATCCCAGGGCAGGGGAAAGCAAAAAAAAATTAAAATTAAAAAAAAAAAAAAACCAAAAACATACACACCCAGTTGAGAGCCAGTGGCCCAGTCTTCAGTATAGGAAGAAATGTAGAAATACTTAAAATCTCTGAAAACAAAATGACCAAGGACAGGAGAAACAGCAAGCTTTGTCTTATGTGGTAACCCCTATCTCCTAACCCTTACAACAACACCAGGAAGTACTATTCTCATTTTACAGATGAGAAAATCTATACTTAGCTGTTGACTTGTCCAAGGTTAAGTTTAACAAGCTTGAATAGATTTGGTGACAATACTCAAGGTTCCAAACACTACAGGACCTCTGCCCCAAAGGAGCCCTTTTACTTAAGTGAACAGAAATTCCACTATTTTAAGCAAGTATTAATAAACCTCTAGAAAATCCTATGCTAAAATCCTGTCCATCTAGGAGGAACCACTTGCACAAATGAAAGGTAACAGACCACTATTTCATACAAGCTACATACGTAAAAGGAGTTAAAACAAAGAATCACTGTAGGCTGATGTGATTTTTTAAAGGATATACAGGAAAAAGAGAGAGGATGAAGATTACAGAAGAGGGTCCTAAGCCATTGCAATGTCTGACTCTGAAGCCCAGGCTACCCCTGCTTCTGAACCACACTACTCTCTTTTCCATGCATCTTCCAGAACCCCAAAAAACACGTTCTCAGTGAAGGGGACTCCAGGCGTTACACAGGCCAACTAATGATCTAGTAAGGGCAGCTTTAGCATCCCTAAGCTGAGTCTCCGGGCCTACAATTCCAAGAGGATGGCCTGAAGCAGGTCACTTGGCCTCTTGTGGCCTAGTTTCCTGTCCATGCAACGGAGATAGTACCAACAGTGAGGAGGGCTGACCAGCACTTAGTAAAGTATGGATGGCAGCTTAAGAATTTCATTTTGTCCTTGTCCATAAACGAGGGCTCAGTAGCCTTCCTGAAGCTTAAGCTTACCCCAAGAACAAAGTTTTCTGTTCAAATAGGTCAGTGTTTGTTATTTCTATTTCCCAACCCCACAGTATCAATGGGATAAGTCCATCCCCCTGTGACAGGAAGTACTTTTCCTTGGTCTTCTAAACGCTATGGGGCGGGAGGTGAAAGCTGACAGTGGTGCCAGCCACACAGGACCTACTCATCCGTCTGATGAGGAAATCAGGGGGCAGCTCTTCTTTGCCACACGTCCAGGTCACTTGGCTAACCCCTCCCAACTGTTCATTAATCATTACCACAAATGCACCCAAATTTTTCTCCTCAGAGACAAGAAAATTCACTAAAAATTCATTATACCAAAGTATTTTTTTCATCTTCAAGAGTCTAATCAGCTAGACAAGCCAGTAACTTCAACCTAAGGTTAGCAGTATGTGCATTAATTATTTAGATCTTGATTATTATTAACTGATTATTTATCTGTTAATTTTATTTTACCTTAGTATTTCCCATTTTAAATTTAAGACCTTTAAATTTCGTTTTTTTCCCCAAAATTCCAAAGGCAATCATTCTCTTTGACACAGCAAAATGAAGTGGTTAGAAGTCAGAGATCTAGATTAAACACCTGATGGCATCTTGGTTCCATCACTTACTGTGTGATGTTGACAAATCACTTAACTTGGTGTCTCAGTTAATCACCACAAATTGGCCAGAGTTATAATATTTACTTTATGTTTATGAGATTAAATAATACATAAAAAGCATTTATAGCAGTGCCTGGTATAGTAAGTACACAATAAATATCAGCTATTTTTTTATAGCTACTTTATCTGCACTGCTTTGAAAAACAGTACAATTCTATAGGTTTTTTGCACATAGTCCTAAGAATTGCAGAGATATATGAAGCAAGGGCAAACAAAACCCTATCTAGAGGTAGTCAGTAAATGCCCTCAAAATGAATTTTTAGTGCACTGTGTACTTGCTTCAATCTTGTCTATCATCTTTACCTTTACATTAGAAACTATACTCCAAAAAGGCATCTCTCCTGCCTGTCACCACATGTAAACTTGGCAAACTTATCCCTCAAATC
Source organism: Cheirogaleus major (assembly GCA_963574435.1). Taxonomy (NCBI): domain Eukaryota; kingdom Metazoa; phylum Chordata; class Mammalia; order Primates; family Cheirogaleidae; genus Cheirogaleus; species Cheirogaleus major. The sequence continues at coordinate 19,584 of CAUYPO010061530.1, forward strand.
CTAACATGATCAGTTCAGTCCTGTCTCACTGTCTGGCACACAGAAGATCCTTAAAAGTCTAATTCCAGCTCTCTTGTCCTCCCCTTTAACAATGTAACTTAACCTCCAAGTTGAATACTTACTTGAATCCAATGTTCTCTCAAGGAGGAGAGCCTGAAAACCACAAACTGCATTTTCATTTCAAAAACCTTAATGCTTCTATTCAAAGTGTTTGCTGCTTATAAAGAAAAAAATAACTAGCTGGGCGTGGCGGCTCATGCCTGTAATCCAGGCACTTTGGGAGGCCAAGGAGGCAGAAGGGTCACTTGAGGCCAGGAGTATGAGATGAGCCTAGGCAATTTAGCGAGATCCAGTCTCTACCCCCTTATTCCTCCCCCTCCCCAAAAAACCCCAAGTATGGTAGAGCATGCTTACAGTCCCAGCTACTAAGGAGGCTGAGGGAGGAGGATCGTTTGAGCCCAAGAATTTGAAGTTACAGTGAGCTATGGTCACACCAAGGCACTCTAGCCTATCTCTAGGAAAAAAATTAAATAATAACAACTTACCCAAACTTATACAATCCAAATATAACGCACTGGCACTGCTAACATTTGGGTGTACTTCCTCCCAAGTACAGCTATGCAGAGTTAAAGATACTTCACACAATTGGAATTGGTTTACATATGATTTTCTATTCTGCTGCCAGATATCTCCCCATCCCATCAGAAATTCTTCCAGAACACAAAAACAACAGAGTCTCCCAGAGTGCCCTTATCAAACTTGCCACAATTACTAGAAAAATTAGGAAAGATACATAAAGGTTTTGGTCCTTTCTTTAGTTCTGATCTGGGGTTTTAACTAAAGATATTACACATAATCCTGAGGTCCATAAATAAAAAATGAAAGCCTCAAACTCTCAGGTCCTCTGAATTTTAAGTCGAAGTATTTTGGTTAGTGCTACTATGTGTAATATGGCATAATTACACAGCTCCTTGCTCTGAGCACCTCAACTTGTCCTATAAGCACTTCTCAGCAGTATCATTAACCCCACTTTACAGATGAAGCTAATAAAGCAGTTATGTGACTTGTCTAAATACGAGTTATGTAGTTACCAATCTAGAAACAGAACTGAAGACTCCTAATATTTACTACAAAATTACAGATCTAGGTTAGGCACATGAGGGCATTATAACAAATGCCAGCGGGAATGCTGATAATTCTGATGTGACCCCAACATTGATTTTGGAATACCCTGGTGACCTAAGGACAACCGTCCAGGTGTGCTAGAAAATATATCTAACCAGCACCTTTTGTCCCAAGATTTCCAAGCATGTGGCTGGCCAATTATCACTGTCCAAAATTACAGGTGGGGAAACTGAGACAGAAGGAAACTCAAACACACTATCCCTAACAAACTGTGATCAAGACAGACTAGATGCTTCCTCTGCCACCTCATCCCATCCCAAGGGGAGCCAAGCAGGCAAAGCTTCCACGTGGACTGATACGACAAGGAGAGTGAGGACTTTTGTTGCCTCAAACAGAAAGGAAAAAGTTACTAGGAGGGGAAATTGGGGTGGGGGAATGAAACCATGGATTAGAAGCCAGAGATAGGGTGAAAGCCAAATCCAACTTCAGCCAGAGAAAAATTCATGATGTAAGACATGCAGATGAGTCCCATGGGATATGCCAGGTTACACATAGAACGGTGGCTCAGGCACTTCTAAAGTGGTTTACAGGAGCTTAGAGCCCTTGGTACTGGAGATCCCAATTATACAAAGCCTGGCTTTTTTTTGACTGGGTCAAACCTCTGTAGTCTCAACATATACAATGCCTGTCTATGGAATTATTCACCCAAAACACAGGGGCAGCATTCTCTCCCATCTTCATTCAAGCATGAAAACCAAACCACCCTGAGAATTTTAACACCTTTTTACTAACATTAAGAGACTTCTCCAGTTCATGGTCTCATGTTCTCTAGGCCAGAAATTAAAATCAAGAACTTCAGAATATAAAGGCAGCCACCACCATTGTCATCTTAAAGTTATTAATTTTTGCATTCAACACAGATGAGAGGCAGGAAGGTTGCCGAATTTGTTAAACCAGTCTACTGCTGTAGACAGAGTTCAAGGTTCAACGCTGAAAAGCACAAAGGCATTTTTAGTTCAACGGGAACGGCTGGTGACAACACACACCTAGAATCATACTGAAACAGTTATGATTACTTAACTCGCACCTTGATATTTCTGCACAAGTTCGCAGTTCTTCCTTCCCAAAACTCAAATACGAGTTAACTACGTATCACAGAAAGGGATGGTCAGGGCAATGCATATTCAGTGGAAGTTCACATCTATACATCTAGACTATAAGATGCTGGGAAAGTGGTTTCCTGCCCTTCCTCTGCCCATTTCAAAGGTCCTATTTACCAGAACAAACTGAAGTTAGAAAAAGGTGGTAAGACAAACACATACTTACATATTTTTAGCTTAAATGGCTAAAATACAGAGTAGCTTCCATTTAGCTCACTCCCCTGCGGATTTCTTCCTACTATATGCCTTGTTTAATGCAGCCTATAGCTTGGGCATGCCCAGCGTAAAGTGCATCACCGCCATCACAGCAGCGTCCTTTCACCTCTCTTCTACGTCAAAGTGTACACAGCATCCAAAAGCCAACGAAGGCTTTCTCAGGCTATCCTACCGGAAGCCCATGTCCCTGGACCAGGGCACTACCAACCCCACTGTGTACTTTTTTGGTCATTTCCCAACCAGAAGAGAAAACTCAGTTTGGGATCCTGCATTTGGACAATGACACTCAAGTATAGAAATCTAAGTCCTCTGAGGAGCTTACTAGAGTTAGGGCTAGTTAGCCTGGAAAGAAGAGACGACGACTGGCTTCAGGTATCTGAAGGGAAATATTACGGTATTTTTTAATGAATATTTGGTTTCAGACTGTTGTTTCAGCACTTTATCTTTATCCAACCATTGTACCGAATGCTTGTGATTGTCAAAAAGAATCCATTTTTCATCACACATAACAATATGGTGTAGAAATGGTTTGCCGTGTGACAGCAAAGAAAGGCAAGATTCAAGATGATTTCTTTTCTGATGCTCGTTTAATTCATGCAGAAC
>CAUYPO010061531.1:0-18429 GCA_963574435.1 Cheirogaleus major
AATTAATTTCTTTCTATTTTTTAGTAGAGACGGGGTCTCGCTCTTGCTCAGGCTGGTTTCGAACTCCTGAGCTCAAACGATCCGCCCACCTCGGCCTCCCAGAGTGCTGGGATTACAGGCGTGAGCCACCGCGCCCGGCCCAGCTTCGCTTCTTTGTATCCTGTTGGAGTCTGCAAAGATTACCGTATCCACGGCCGAATGCCTTGAGTCTGCTCTGGTGAATTCTCAGCTATTCAAATATTGCTTCTGCCCCATTTCTTCCTTCTTTCCTTTTGTGACTCTAGCAACATGTGTATTTGATCTTTTCACAACATCCCATAATTCTCTTAAACTCATTTCTGCATTTCCACCCTCTTGTCTCTGTTCTGGGTGATTTTCTTCTCATATGCCTTCCAGTTATGTCTTTTCTGCTGTCAGCCCCAAATTCAAGCTGAGTTTTAATTTCAGCTATTGTACCTTTCAATTCGAGAATTTTCTCTTGGTTCTTTTTTACACTTTCCAGTTCTCTGCCAAAAATTCTGAATCTTGCCTTTTAATTCCTTGCAGATGTTCATCATGGACAATTCCATTATCAAGCCCCGCTGGGGGTCTGTATCTATTGTCTGGTTGTCTAATTCTTCTCTCTAGGTTTTCACTCCTGTCTTATCTTTTCTTACACCAGGTTTCATTTACTGACTTTCAAACCCTGTGTGTAGAAAATTATAGAGATACCTGAGTCTCTGGACTATGTTATCGTCATCCAGAAAGGATTTATTTTTGCTGCTGGAAAGCATCGAGTGCTCTCTGCTAGCCACTATGCAGGGGCTCCCAAACCATCTCTCTTGACAGCACTTTTAACGTCTCATTAATTTTTTCACAGCACTTCTAGGCCAGAAGAAACTCACAGAGGTTCCATTTATTAGGTAGTTAGGTACAAACAACTGAAGTATTTGTGTTCTAACAACTTTGTAAACATTTGAAAAATAATTACACAAACCAAATTTAAAATATTTTATTTCATCCTTAAATAACCATAATCACTTACCACGGCTACGTGTGTGCCTGTCAGGCACTGCATATTTTGGGGTGAAGTTCCCTGCTCTCCTTCTTGGATAAGGAAACTAAATCTGATCTTCTTTAGCAGGAAGGCAATAAATGATGCCTAAAATAGAAAAAAAAAAAGTCAAGAAAAAGTACTGAAACACATTATTAGAAATATGGGGGTATAGCACTCCAGGAGGCCGAGGCGGGTGGATCGCTCAAGGTCAGAAGTTCGAAACCAGCCTGAGCAAGATCGAGACCCCGTCTCTACTAAAAATAGAAAGAAATCAATTGGCCAACTAAAAATATATAGAGAAAAAATTAGCCGGGCATGGTGGTGCATGCCTGTAGTCCCAGCTACTCAGGAGGCTGAGGCAGGAGGATCGCCTGAGCCCAGGAGTTTGAGGTTGCTGTGAGCTAGGCTGATGCCACGACACTCTAGCCCAGGCAACAGAGTGAGACTCTGTCTCAAAAAAAAAAAAGAAAAAGAAATATGGGGGGAGATTCCAGCACAGTTGAAAGAGTTGAAAGTACTTGCCTCTGAAGAGTGGGATTCAGGTGTGAAGGCGTGAAACCAGGGATGGCTATTTTTGTTAGAAGTGTTATAACTATTTGACCTTTACAACTATGTATATGTATTAGTCCAATAAAACAAAGGAGGAAAGGCTTTGCTTTATAACTGCTAAAGTAACAAGTATTTATAAATAATTATCATGAAATTAAAACACCAAAAGTCCTGCTGACAATGTAAATGTGTGCAAGCCTCATGGTTTCATTTCCAGAACATTCCGAGAGCCATTCAAATGCTGGCACCTTTTGACCAATTCCCTCAATCTAGAGCAGGGATCTATGCAGGCAAATGATGACTCATGGGCCTACCACCTATTTTTGTACCGTCCACAAGCTAAGAATGGTTTTTACATTTTTTGAATTGTTGAAAAAAAATTAAAAGAATAACATTTCTTGATGCACAAAAATGATAAGGAATTCAAAGTTCGGCGTTCATAAACAAAGTTTTGTCCTCATGCAGCCTTGCCCATTCATTTGCACATGGTTTAAGGCTGCTTTTGTGCTATAGGGGCAACCTCACCTGAGACCACCTGGCCACAAAGCTACAAAAACTTACTATCCGTTCTTCACAGGAAGAGCCTGCCCACCCAGGTACGGTGTGAGCGTTGCCCGGTAGGGCCGGCTCACATCCTGGCTCCCCTGATCGCGAGCTATGTGACCTCCAGCGAGTTAACAATCTTGTCTGTGACTCAGTTTTCTCATCTGTAAAATAGAGATAATATTAGTAGCAACCTCATAGGGCTGCCGTGAAGATTCGATGAGCGACCAACGTCCAGCAGAGCAGCACCTGGTACTTGGTGGCAGTTCACGGCCACTGCTCCCCCGGGGAAATCACCCGGTGAGAGAGACCGCACAAACTTCAGACAGCCAGTGCTGCCTAAGGCAGGGTCCTGACACCTGGGTGTCCTCTGGCTGCAGCAGAGGCCCTGGACCAGTCCATGAAGTCCCAGATAGTTCTGTTGTGCTGCGACACAGACATTGGTAAAAATCACTGTGCTCTGCAGGATCGTGTGATAAAACCACAGGGCTTATGAGGAAAATAGAGTTAGGGACTTGGTCAGTAACGCATCTAAAAGAGATAGGAACATAATAAAAACATTAGCACAGCTTTACACATATTAAATGGTTAAGAAATACATAAACGCCACAATAAATATGGTACTTTGCCTTTAAAAAGACCTGCGGTCTGTTGGAGGAAGTGGGCGTTGCAGGGTGTGAGCTGGGGGGAGAAGGGTGATCTGGAATTGGGGGAAAGTTCCAGCAGCAGAGGTGGGTGGGTGTGGCTCGAACACACTCAAGGAACAGGGAGAGGCCGGGGTGTGTGCCTGCACTTGCGTTTTCCTGGGCTCAGATTAGCTGGGTGCTGTCCTCTGGGCTCACCTCGTGTTTCTGAGGACAAATTCGTGCAGAGCAAATGTGAACTTTGAAATTCATGTCATGCTCCAGTTGTTCCCTGATCTATCAGTTGTGTTGGAACAAATTCCTATTTGAAAACAAGCAGTCTAGCAGAACTGAATGGACTACATCCCTCGAGAACCCCCAGACATGTTTGGGGAAGGAGGACTTTCTAGGAGGCGGTGTCAGCAGGCAGGGACTTGGAGCCCCCACCCGACTCCCCAACTGGGACACCGGTGGCGGTGCTGGGAGGGGCTCAGCCGGCCATGCAGCCCCGCCCCAGGCCCTCAGCGAGAGCATATTGGCCCACACCAGGTGTGCAGCTTGCTGTTTACCAAGCCCTTCTGCGCACACAGGGTGCCTCCCGACAGCCTCAGGGGGACAAAGGGCAGGCCTTATTAATCCCCATTTGACAAAGATGGAAAATGTGGCTCAGAGAAATCGATGACTTGCCCAAGACAGAGCCCTCGAATGGAAGAGAGCACTTGGCATCCCAGCCTGCCGCTGATCCTCCACCTGTCCTCTGCGGCGGCAGGACTGGGTGCCCTCCCCAAGCACCGGGATGAGCTCCAGGTGTCAGGCACAAGAGTTGTCCAGGGGCAAAGGCTGCAGTGGCTCCCTCCGCTGCGAGGGGAGAGGTGCAAGAAAGCCAGGCCACCTGAGGCACCGGCCCCAGATGAGCTCACCTCCGATTCTGACCCCTGTTTCTTCTTCAAACGGAAAGGCCCAGCCCCCCTCAGCTCTGCATCTTTAAGTATCATACCCAGCAAGGTTAAGGAATGTTCCAGCCCAGCCAGGACATTAACTTCTTTGCAGCAGGATTGCAGCATTTAATTCAATTGTGAGTCAGACAGAAGCCTCTTCTCTGAAGAAGAGAACAAGCAGCTTGCAAGATGTTTGCAGAGCTTAACACTGACTCCATGGCAGGCAGTCGCTTCTATTATTAAAACATGCCTGACTCCCACCCCACATCTGCCCTCAGCCCTCAGGCTGGGTGTGCCCGGGGCCTCCACTTGCAGGGGAGTCACAGCACTCACATACAGTCATGTGCTCACCCGCTCTCCTCTGCACGGCAGCTCCCCAGCCCTGTCTGGTCAGGGCACAGCCTGGAGGAAGCCCGTCTGCGATGAGATACCCCACCGCCAATCACCAGACAACCACGCGCATCCTCCAGGGAACAGACCTGCTCTTCTGGCATATACTTCAGAGACCTGAGCATTCGATACTCACCTGGGTCAGCAGACCCTCACTCTCTCTCACACACACTCACACATGCACACACTCACACTCACCCACACTCACACTCACACTTGCTCTAGCAAAGAACCTGGGAAGCAGGAAAGGCATGGATACATTTATAACCAGATTCCAACGTCACCTGCTTGGAGCATAAAACGAGTTAACATTTCCTGCTTTTCAGATTAGATCATCTCTCTCTAAGACGTCTCGGGGTCATCCTTCCATGATAACTCCAAGACCGCCAAGCCCCTTCTGGTCCAAAGGGTTAAGCCCCGGTCGTAGCACCTCGGGGAGACGACCAGCCATCTCAGGTCTGTTGTAGTGGCCACCAACAAGGGTGTCACTGTTGAGAAAAGTGGCCCTCCAGCATGGCGCAGTCCCCGGGCTCACGGCCAGGTGCCCTGTAGGCCTGAGCCGCTAGGCCAGGTGTTGGCCCCTCCTGCCTTCCTGGCTCCTCTCTGCCTCGGAGGGACCCGCACGTCAAGCCCGTGGTGACAGAGCACTGCACGCTGACCACTCTTCTTAGGGGTGCCCAGTCGCAGCCCACGCTGTGCTCAGAACACCACCAGCTAGCTGCCCAGCCGGGTGGGGTGGGGTGGGGTGTGTACTGGTAAGTATGTGTGTGTATATATATTATGTATGTTAGATATATGTGCTGATTTGTAAATGTGTGTGTATATATACTGGTATACACGTGTGTGTATACTACTATGCATGTATGTGTGTGTATATATAGAGGTATGTGGATATGTGTGTATGTATATATTTACCAGTGTGTAGGGTGTATATGTGTGCTGCATGTGTGTGTATGCTGGTGGTGTACGTGTGTTTGCTAACACGCACACACAGGCAGAATGCTTTTGGTGGACCACACGTCCTCTGGTTCCCAGTCCCCACCCCTCCCTTTTGCCTACACTCGTCCCCACTGTGAGCTTAATTTGCACAGAAGTGTGCGGGCTCCGACCCAACAGCGCCACCTCCTGGCCACCTCGGTATTTACAGCAGAACCTGACTGGCCACAGCCTCAGAGGGAAAGGTGAAGCAGAGGGACACCCAGAGGGGAGGGACACTCCGAATGAGGCCCCAGGACCACAGCTTTCTCACACGGCCCCAGGAGTCCACCTGCAACTCTACAGATAGACGCAAAAGGGCCGGCGCCCTCAAGAAGTCAGGGAGTCCTTGCTTGATGACTTGGGATTAAAAGAAAGAAATTAATTAAATAAATAAAAATAAGCTGGGGTTCTCAATCCCAAAGCGGAGAAGGCTCAACCCCAAAGGGGTACGAGCTTGGGTGACCCCAGGAGAGGCGGGGGAACTTGCAGCTGGGCTTGCACTTCTGCGGCTTGTGGGGGAGGCCGCCCCAGTCCCACACTCCCCACACCCAGTCCCGTGGCAGGTGGCGCCTATGAACTGGGGCAGCCCAGGGTGAGGCAGAGTCTTGCTTGCAGGGTGGAGGGGATGGGGGTGGGAGCGGTAATCCAGGGGGAGGGGAGGGGCCCGAGGGTCCCAGGGATGGGGTGCTCGGAGCTCAGGGGAGTGAGCCGGCCCCAGGGGGATCCTGGAGCAGAAGAGAGTTCTAGAAGAATTGAGCCAGGAATGAGGCCTGTGTATAAAGACCAGGACCCTCAGGGTCCTCCAGGTGGCTGACTGGGTCAGGGATGGGCTGCTCACAGCCGTCTGAGCTGAAAAGGCCAAAGCGGGGGCCTGTCCCCAGCAGTAGCCGGGGCAGGCAGTCAGCGGGCTCAGCGCCGCCCGTTCCCAACACGGGCTGTCTGACTGCCACGACGTCCCTCCTCACCTCGGGCCAGCACCTGCTTTCTCATGACGTCCTCCCGCCGGTCCTCACTCTGCCGCACTCCGAAGACAAGCCCATCTGTCTGCACGCAGCCTGCTCACCCTCAGGGCCGGGTCGGCCTCCCGTGCTTCCCACCTCTCCCTCCAGTTCTGCCCTCCTGCCTGGGGCTCTGGAGCCCGGGCCGTGTCACTCCCGTGTCACCCTGGGTCTCAGATCCCTCACCTGCACAGTGGAGAGGTCAGACTGGATTGTTTTTAGAGGCTTTAGCACTAAAGGGGGCTTGGTCAGATAAGTAAATGTTTGATCCAAATACAAAATGTACGGCTAGATGTAGCAATACAGGCATACATGTGAATGCACACATGCACACGCGTGTTTATCCGCACAGGTACAGACGCACTTCACTGAGCGGACCTGGGACAGTGACTGCCCACAGCACTGAGCACAGCTCATGCCCAGATACTGACTTCACGTTTTATTCTCCGCGGAAGGAGCTGGCGCTTCCTGGGAGAGAGGCTGACCCCAGGGCTGGGGCAGGGCGGCACAAGGTGAACCTGGAATCTCTTATTGAGCCAGAAAGCAAGACAGCGCTCAAAGAACGAGGGGGCGTGTCGGAAGGACACCAAAGCCAGCTTCAAGGGGTTCCCTGTTAGGCAAATCTGAGACAATCTGAGCATCCAATAAATAACGATAGTAAGGTATGAGAACCCACTGGATTAAAGAGGAGTCCACACTGATAGAAATGAATAAATTGAAGGTCCACTGAGGAACAAGATAGTCACAGTTTCCACAAAACACCCTGCAAAGTATTTGTTCATTAGCTTGACAGAGGAGAAGCCTAGAGACACCACTTAGCCAAAGAATCCGAGCTAACATCGTCACCAGGGGGACAAATTGAAGTCACATGCCAGTCGAATGGCATTTCCGAGATATTCCCGCCAAAGACAGATAGCCTGGGAGCAGACCCCAAGGGAGCAGCAGACACACTCAAAAGGAGGGACACAAAATAACTGGCCCTTACTCTTTGAGGGTGTCAAGGTCTGAAAGTCGAGTAAAGACTGAGGAACAGCTTCAGACTGAAGGAGACAAAGGAGATGTGACAATCAAATGCCACCTGCCAATTTGAACTGGATCCATTTACTAGGAAGAAATCACAGGCCACTGGGGGACTCGATGCACCATGTTAACGTCCCAGTTGTGGGTGGACGTTGTGTTAGGACCAGCTGTGTAGGAGAAAGTCCTTATTTGCAGGAAATACTGCAAACATTTCCAGCTTCTCAGATTAGATCATGAGGGAGGTGAGGGAGTATCCGGGGTATCGATAACTTACCCTCAATGGTTCCAGAAAAAAATACATTATTTGTGCTGCAGTTGAAGCTTTTCTGTAAGTTTGAGATTGTTTTAAATTTTTTTTTTTTTTTTTTTTTTTGAGACAGAATCTCACTTTGTTGCCCAGGCTAGAGTGAGTGCCATGGCGTCAGCCTAGCTCACAGCAACCTCAAACTCCTGGGCTCAAGCGATCCTTCTGCCTCAGCCTCCCGGGTGGCTGGGACTACAGGCAGGCGCCACCATGCCTGGCTAATTTTTTCTGTATATATTTTTAGTTGGTCAATTAATTTCTCTCTATTTTTAGTAGAGACGGGGTATCGCTCAGGCTGGTTTTGAACTCCTGATCTTGAGCGATCCGCCCGCCTCGGCCTCCCAGAGTGCTAGGATTACAGGTGTGAGCCACCACGCCCAGCCAGATTGTTTTAAATTTTTAAAAAATTATACACACATCCACAAAATTATCTCTGGCAAATTCCTGAGAAGAGCAGGACTCTCTTCCTCCAGTGAGCAATTTTTTTTTTTTCTTTTTGAGACAGGGTCTTACGCTCTCACCCAGGCTGGAGTGCAGTGGTGTCATCGTAGCTCACTGCAGCTTCAAATTCTGGAGCTTAAGCGATCCTCCCACCTCTGCCTCCCAAAGTGCTGGGATTACAGGGGTGAGCCACCACACCCGGCCCAATGAGCAATTCTAACCAGCAAAACTCCCTAGCCTGCATATACCCAGCATCAGACCCTGCCTGGCCCATGAGGGTGCTTCTCTGGCCCTGCCCTGTCTTCCTGGAAATCCTAGCAGGATTAAAGTCAGGGAAACATAACATCAGCACACCTAGGCCTGAGGAATATTGCCACACAGGGTAATAGTTGGTTTTTACCGAGCACTCACTGTGTGATGGGTTTTGGAATCAAGCTGACCAGAGATTGCATCTTGGCTCATATTAGCTGTGTGATCCTGGGCAAGTTACTTAACTTCTCTGAGTCTCAGCTTTCTGCTGTGTAAATAAGGACAATAATGTCTATTTTGCCAGGTTGTTATATGGATTAGAGAGAACTGTGCAGAATGCCAGGTACAGTGACACTTTCCAGACATTGGGCCTCTGACAGTCAGCCTTAGAATCCTGTGGGGACTTGCTTACTAAATACAGATTTCTGCAGCCCACTTCTGGAGAGGCAGATCAAGCTCCCCTGTCCAGTTTCAGTTCCACCTGCTTCATCCCTCCCACCTTAGGCTCACACCTGACCAAACTATTAATATTTAGAGCTTCCCAAATGCACTGTAGTACTGCCTACTACCATGCCTTCCTACACAGAGTTGACCCATCCAGAATGCCCTTCCCCTTTTGATTGAAAAACTCCTACTCATCCTTCAAAACCCAGCTGAAATGTCTCATCATTTGTGAAGCCTTCCCCAACCCCCACACTTCCCAGTACTCCCTTCTTTGACCAGCTGTTATTGTATCAATAATAAGTATAATTACCTCTCACTTGATGATCTATTATGTACCTCATATGTCACATAAAGTATGTCTTTTAACAACAACCGTGCCAGGGAGTAATTATTAGCCCTATTTACATGTTTACATGTGAAAAACCTGAGCCTCCAAGAGCTTAAGTAGCTTGCTTGCTCCAGGTCCCACAGCCGATACCGGACGGAGCCAGAACTCGACCCCAGGCTGCCCAGCCCAGTCTCTAGCTCTTGGCATTATTTCTCCCTTCCACAGGGTGTGAGCGCTTGGGTGTCAGGGCCCATGTCCCGTTTGTCTCTGGGCCCTCATCAGCCAGCATAGCACAAACTGCAGGGTCCGCACAGGTTGGTGTCTGTCTCCCAGGTCTGTCTTTCCATCACGCCAGGCTTTCCCTGGGCCGGGTGGGCGGTAGAGCCGCCCTGGGGCTGGGTAAGCCGCGGGCCTGGGGACCGGGGTGCAGCGCTGCTGTCGACCACCAGGGGGCGCCGCCGCGCCATTTCTGGCACCACAGCCTCTGCCCGAGCGAGGACGGGGCTTTCCGTCCCGTGTGTGTCGCCGGCTGTGATTGTCAGAAGCTCAAGCTTCGGAGTTCACAGATGAAGGAATTCATGCACAAACGACTAAACAAAAATAGAGAGGGCATGACATCGATACTAAGGAATAGGGCACCTCCCTTCTCCCGGGGAAAAGCGTCCTCCCTGGTTGAGTTCGAGTTAACTTGCCAAGGCTCATGGGAGACACACCGTGGCCGAGCTCTCTCCTGTTGGAGAAGAAGATGCCAAAAGGTAGAATTTGACCCCAAACAACTGAGCGCCACGACGGAGTGTCGCTTGTGCACTCGGCCCTGTGCTGGGTGTGCAAAGGCCCCAGTGTCCGTCCTCGCAGCAGGGCCCCCAGGGGCCCCCAGCAGCCTCAGCTGCAGGTGTCACGCCTCACTGACAGGTGTCACGCCTCACTGACATGGTACACACATGCAGCTACAGGTTTCCAAGCCCAGATTTGGTGCACATGGCCCAGCAAAGCACCCAGACACAAATTCCTCTAGGAAGGGCGGCTGCGGCACCAGTGTGCTGGGGTTTTGAGGCTGCTGACTTACAGGACACAGGACACGTGAGCAGAGGTCTGAGAATGGGCCTGTCTGAAAAGCCCGGGTCAGAGGCCCAGGCCTGGGGCAGAGCAGGCCCCAGACAACAAGGCAGCACGTAGGGGAGCCGGGGGTCTCTTCCCTCACAGAGCCTTCCCCACAGACCCCTCGGGGTTCAGAGCAGGGGACCCCCACCCCCGCATTCTGCCCCAGCCACCTCCCTTCTCTCTCCGCACCTCTCCTGGGAAATCCCTCCAAGTCCGCAGCCTAAGTACCTGTCAGAGATGCCCCTAAGACACCAGCACTGAACGTACAGGGAAAAAAGTCATAGTGATAAATGACTGCCACAATTACACAAATCTACACGTCACAAAATTGCATAAAACTCCACATACGCACACGAGATACCAAACCAGTGGAATCTGAATACGCTCTGTGCATGGCACCAGTGTCCAGTCCTCAGTGTTGATACTGTGCTATAACTATGCAAGATACTGTCATTGAGTGGAACCCGAGAAAGCGCACATGAGACCTAATTGTACATATTTTGTAATTTCCTCTGAGTCTGTAATTATTTAAAAATAAAAGTTAAGCAAAAAAGATGCCTGCACATCTGCGTGTCTGTCCCACACCTCTGTCCACGTGTGCCAACCACCTTGGCCACTCCAGATGCCCCAGGTTCCTCAGCGCAGCACAACTGGAAGGGACCCATCATCCTCCCCCAGACCCCCAGCACTCCCCCAAGGACTCCAGGCCAGGAACTGGGGTCACCTTAGCTCCGCCTGCTCCCTTGCCCCAACGTCCACAGTTCCCGAGCCCAGAGGCCTCTACTTTGACCCCTTCTCTCCATCACACCACCCTGCCTGTGTCAGACCCCTTGCCTCGGGCCTTGACCACTCTGATGGCCTCCTGGCCCCAGGCCTGTCCCCACCCACAGCAGTGAGCCCTCCTAACACAAAAGCCACCTGCCATTTCCCCTGCTGGGTGCAGCACCTGCTCAGCGGTGCTTTGGTCCGATTATACGGCAGACGGAGCATTCATTAGGCAGGCCGTGTCAACTCCACTTCTTCCACCGAGACATCAACACATACGTTTTCAGGAGCAAAGGAGAGCTGAGACATTTGACTACAGACAGAGGGACAAGCTGTGGTCACAAGAGAGATTGTGTCTAATCAGTCAAAACCAAGTGGCAAAACCTGAACCTCTGGTTTGGAGAGCTGGGTGGAGCTTCAGAAAGAGCCTGAATTTTGACTCTCAGGCCCCACCATCTACCAGGTGTGAGGCCTTGAACAAGTTACTTCCCTCTTTGAGCGTCTCTTCTGGGCCACAGGGATAAGACTGCCTGGAAGTTGTGCCTTAGATCAGACGCAACCACAGGGATTTCACATAGCACACGGTACACAGTTCCGCGTTCCGTGCCCGGTGGGCCCCTGCCACCCCCGCCCTCCCGTCTGCGTCCTCCTTTGGCTGGGCGTCCCCAGCAACAGTCCTCCCCCCTGGGCTGAGCTCTTCAATCTGGAATTTTTCTAAACTTGTACCAAAGTGCCTCGGAGACTAGACGATGTGACGGAGTTTGGAATCAGGAGACAGTTTGAATCTTGGCCGCACCAACACTGGCAGCCACGTGACCTTTGAGTTACCTGCGCTCTGCAGCCTCCGTTTCTTCCTGTGAAAGTGGGATGGACCATACCTGCCCCACAGGACTTTCGGTGAGAAAGTGAAGAGAAACATCTAGATCGAGCGGATGTTTCAGTTTGAAGAGCCAGTTGGTTAGGGCAGCCGGGTGTGAATCGATGCTGTCCTTCCTACCTGTGTGACCTTGGGCAGGCTGTGTAGCCACATATGCCTCGGTTTTCTCATCCATGAAACGGGTGCAGTGATAGCCCTCACCTGCTGTGCACCAGCTGTGGATCGAGCTCATCTCTGCAGAGCGCTCGGCAGGGCACCCAGCGCACGTGAGCGTTACGTCAGTGCTTTGATAGCACAAGCCGCAGTCGTGGCCATCTCAGGAAGGGTAGGATAAGAGAGCTGACCTTTCCCAGCCAGACTGTGGGACAGAGTGGCCTGGAGACAGGCGCCAGGTGGGGGGCGATGGAGCCTGCAGGAGGCGGGGGCAGTGGGGGAGGACGCCGGTGGGAGCTCACCCCAGGCGGGAGCTCTAAGCGGGAGATGCAGGAATTCCACCTGCACTTTCAGACCGGGAAACGGGCTCAGAGAGCGAGGTGACTTCCTCAGCTCCTAGTGGCCAGGGCCAGCTCAGGGGCCTTTCAGGCTGTGGGCCAGTCTTTTCCTACCTCCCACCTTTAACCTGGGAGAAAGGCCCAGAAGCCAGGAGAGGCAGACATGAGTCCGAGACCTCAAGCCTGGGAAGCTGGGAGCCCCAGCAGGGAGCTGAGAGGAAGAAGTGGTTGGGTTGGGTTTGGGCCACGCTGAAATTGAGAAGCCTGTGGACTTCAGGCTCCCTGCTGAGAACCCCTGGGCCAGGCCTCCCGAGCTTCTCTCACCCGTGCCCCTCACCTGTGGCCTCCTCACCTGTAGCCCCCTCACCTGTGCCCTCCTCACCTGCACCCCTATCATCTGTGCCCTTCTCACCTGTGTCCACCCACCTGAACCCCAGGCTGTGCCCAAGCCTCACAGCCCCAAGCTCTACTTCCCCAACTCCAATTGCACGGCAGCCCCAGAAACCTGGCTGCTGCCCCCACCGCTCACTAGTGGCCCTAAAACCCAAGGACCTTCTCTATCTGCCCGCTCCCGCCAGGCAGCCCGGCAGCACGAAGCTCCCGGTCATCCCCAGAGCTCCCTCCCACATGGGCCTCCATGGCTTTTTCTTGGTCTCCTTATACTGCCTCTCCACACTCTGTCCACGCTCCCTGCACAGCCATCCTTGCCCCACCATGCATGTACCGTGACCGTGACCGTGACCGTGCAACCCGCGCCTCACCTGAGGGCCAGCGTGGATGGAGCACTCGCCTGACCCACCAGCCCTGGCTCCGTTCTCCAAGGGTCCCTGGCTTGGCCTTCTTCACGTGTGGCTGATAGCAAGACAGCGATTTCAGGCTCCATAGCCACAGACAACTGTAATCAGAAAAGGAAAAAGAAAAAGAAGCTTCTGGCCAGGGCTTCAGGCAGGAGCCCTGACTTTCACCTTGACTGGACTTCTTGGGCCACGTGCCCAACCCCGAACAGACGGCCACGGCCAGGGAATGGGATGTGCTGGGAGGCTTGCGCAGCCAGGGCCCACCCAGCGGGGGCGGCGCAGGCCCTTCCAGGTGCGCAGGTGCCGGCGGGAGGGGGGACGTGGAGAGCGAGCACCCGTGGGCGAGCAGCCGTGTGGACTGTGTCGACGCGCTGTACCTGGCACCCGGCTCTGGTCCATCTTCCACATCTGATCACATCATTCCATGAGGTAAGATGACTCAGTGGCCCCTCATGGCCTGGAAGATCTGGCCCCTGCCTACTCCAGCCCCGCCAGGCACCTCCCCACCCACACACCTGTGCTCAGGCACTCAGCACCGCCGGCTCGACCGCACACGATGCTCCTCCACCTTCCTCTGCACTTCAGGTACAAGAGGCTGCTGCTGCTTCAATACCGCATTGCCCCGCAACAGACCCCTTCTTTCTAATGATCTATTTTCTCTCTTGGATTTCCATAAACCACTCCATTTCCCTTCTCCCCAACCGCAATAATGTCGGCATGTATAATATATATCTTTTTGGGGGTCTTGCAAAATATATATATTGCACACAAAACTGGGGTTTTGTGTGTGTGTATTTGTTGATGCCTATAAGTAGTATTGTTTCATATCTTCCACTCTGTTTCTTACCATTTTCTCTCAACATGGTGGGTTTTTTTTTTTTTTTTTTTGAGACAGAGTCTCACTCTGTTGCCTGGGCTAGAGTGAGTGCCGTGGCGTCAGCCTAGCTCACAGCAACCTCAAACTCCTGGGCTCAAGCGATCCTCCTGCCTTAGCCTCCCAAGTAGCTGGGACTACAGGCATGCACCACCATGCCTGGCTAATTTTTTCTATATATTTTTAGTTGTCCAATTAATTTCTTTCTATTTTTAGTAGAAACGGGGTCTCGCTGTTGCTCAGGCTGGTTTCGAACTCCTGACCTTGAGCGATGATCCTCCTGCTTCGGCCTCCCCGAGTGCTAGGATTACAGGCGTGAGCCACCGTGCCTGGCCCCAACACGGTGTTTTAAGACACCTTCCTTTTGCTCTCTGCAGACTCATCTCACTGTCATTGCTGCGCAGTCTCCACGGTGTGGGGTAGAACCGTTTTATGTGTGCATTCTCCCGCATTGCTTTCGAACTGCCGCTGCCACAGACGAAGCTGCAGGGCACCCCTTCGTATACGCCCCTTATGGGCCTAGGCGAGACGTTCACTGAGCTCTACCCGCAGGAGTAGAACGACTGGTCACAGAACAAACGTGCACTTGGTTTGACAGTGGCCCGAGAAGTGCAGCCCGCCCGGCAGAGGCACTTGCTTTGTGCCCGCCCTCCGCCATCGACACCTGGCGTATGCAGGGGTCTACGTCTTTCCAGTCTAACAGTGTTTAAGTGCTATCTCCTAGTTTTAATATATTACTAACTCATTTGGGCATCTCTTGATGTGCTTGTTTGATTTGGTGGCATCTTCCATAAATTGCCTGTTCCCACCCTTTGCCCACTTTCGTATCGTGGCTGCTGATTTCCAGGAGTTTCTTTGCCTCTTGCTCGAGTCTCTACCTCTGCATACGCTGGCGCGCCCCTTCCCTGGCACACGCAGGTGGTCAACACGCACTCAGTCTTAACAAAGTGTTCCAAGAGCTCACTGCATGCCAAGCACGGTGCCAAGCACTTTCCAAGCATATTGCAATTTTACAACCCTATGTGGTTGGTGCTTTTCATATCCTCCTTTTGCAGGTGAGGGAACTCGGAGAGATTAGGCAACGTGTCCAAGACCACACAGCTAGTGAACGGCATCCAGTGCATACACCAAAGCATGAATGAATGCTCCCAACGCTGGAGTTCATGCCAAGCAGAGCCACTGCCCAGTGTAGTCTTCCTTGGCACAAAACGGATGTCAAATTACTAACTATTCTGCACGGACAGTGATGCCTACAACCGATGCGAGTTACACGAGCCTGGGGAGCTGAGTTGGTGACAGGGACGCCCCACACGTTGCTGCTGCATACAACCCAGGCCAGACTGGCTTGTAAGCGTCTAATCTGCTGAGGTGCTGGCTGCACCGCCTGGGAATGACAGTCCCCACACAGCCCTTCAGGCAGTACCGAGAGTGAAGGGCAGGGAGGGGTTGGGGCTTACCCAGGCTCCAGCAACTGCTGCCAGCCAGGGAGGGGACTCCTGGGGCCCCCACGCCCACCTCAGTCACTGCTGCCACTGCTCTACTGATTGCCTGACTGGGAAATTAGAGGGGTTTCCCAGGAGTGTGTGGTGTTCTTGTCTGAGAAACTGTTGCGCTGAGAACCCCCTTGGGAAGAGCAGGCTGGGACAGGTTCTGCCTGTAAAGAGCAGGTGACACTAACCAGGCAACGTCCCTGGGGCCACTTTCCCATCTCCAGGGCAGCCCCCTGGTTGCGGGGGATGGGGGCACCCTGGTGACGCTCAGTGGCTCTGGGCTCTGTGCTGGCCTGGACAGGGCCGACCAGCTCCTGCCGACCCCCTGGGAGCACTACCCCCTCGGCGGGCTCCCCGTCCCCCGACCCTGGTCAAGCCAGCTACAGAGAAAATGAAGCTTCAGTAAGCAACCCAAGGCAGGAGGAAGCTTCCACTTGGAGAGACTAGGGCTGTGGAGGTCATAAACTGGACCTCTCTCTGGAATCGGCCAGCACCGCTCTAATCCTGGCCTTCCTACTTACAAAGAGTGTGATTTAGGGCACTTTACTTACTCTCCCTGTGCCTTGGTTTTCTCATCCGTGTGATGGGGACAACAGCACGTACTTCACAGTGGCCATGGGGATTGAATGTGACCGTGTGGGGTAAACTACAGCTGGCATGTAGGAAGGACCCGCGATTGCAAAGTGTGATTATTCCAACACCCAGTGCAGGTGTTTGGGTGCAGAGGAAGGTGCCGAGCCAGTCGAGGGGACGGGAACTAGTGTTTGTCAACCCAGCAGATACCTGTGGAGCGCCCAGCTCTCAGGCAGCGACCAGGGCTGGGCCAGAAGGGCCCCTGCTGTCATGCAGCTCATACTCCAGTGTGGAAACTGGACACTGGGGGCAAAGAAGGGGCTGACTCCAATAAATACAAAATTACAATCCGCAGTGATCCACGCTCTGCGGGGGCAGAACAGGGTTCTAAGCGTGGACTGATTGAGGCCTGGTGCAGGGTGGGCTGGGCTCTCTTTGAAACCTGTTCTACAACTAAAGAAATGGTGGCTCAGAGAGCGTGAGCAACTTGCCCGGGGTCACACTGCCAGGTGGGGACAGAGTTGGGAGGGTCGATCCATCCCGAGTCCATCAGAATGGAACTCGCTCCCCACCTGCCCTACTGCTCCTCAACATGCCGACCCCTAGCATTTTGGCTCTAGGAAGGTCATCATCAGTCTCTTTTCCCCTGAGGGGACAGGCTCCAATGGCCACTGAGACAAACCGCCTTTCTGCCCCCCTGCGGCTGGCCGTGGCGTGGCCCTGGCAGCCCGGGGAAGGGCCTTGGGGAAGGCCAAACTGTCCAGGTGCAGAGAAGAGCCGGCAGCTGGCCTTATCACTCAGCCTGGGGACGAGAAGGTGGCTGCCGAGGACCTGGAAAAGGACGAGAATGCAGCAGCTCCCGAGTGGCCACACCTGTGCCCCAACACCGTCTGGGAATAGATGCAGAACCTGAGCGGGAAACTCTAGAGATAAAATTACACTGCGCAGCAGGCTTGGGAGCATAATATGCAGAACCGATTGTGCCTTTTGTTTGTCCCAAATCATGACGGAAAATTCTATTTTCAATGGCTGTCTCTGGCGCATATTTAATCCATTATTCGAGCATCGAATATCAGAGTGCAGTGCCCAGGTGCCAAGCATCACTCGAGGCCCTAAAGCTTCAGAGGAACAGGCGAGACCTCTGCCCCCAGGAGCTCTCCGGCGATGGGCAGCGACATGCCACCAGCAGATGGTCCTAAAACAGCATCCACGTTCAGGATATAGCCCTGCACCGATATCATGGCACCTTGACGGGGGACCTTCAATTCAGCCAGGGAAATTCTCACAGGTTGCCTGGAGGTTGTGATGCCTAAACATTAAAGAGTGTTTGGTTCAGGACAAGAGGACAGCCCTGGCGAGAACTCGAGGCACAAAACAGGGGCCTGTGTGAGGAAGCCGCGGGCAGGTGTGGCGAGGTGGAGATGGGGCCAGACCCCAGCCCTGCGAGCCCTGTTCGGGAGCCGGCCCAGGAAAACTCACTTTGGAGGTGGCTGCAAGGGGTGTGGAGATAGATTGGGTGGCGATGAGGGAAAGGAAGGAATGAGAATGACACCCGGAACTTATCCCACACATATCACAGACATGTGTGAAATACTGTTCATTAGAGCATCTTTTGTAACAAAAACTAAATGCCAAGCGGTGGAGATGGTTAAATACTTATGGTGCATGGAACGCTACATGAGTATTAAAAAAGTTCTTTACGGACTGTGGTAGGACACCCTCCAAGAAATGTAAAAAGAGAAAAATGAAGAATATATCTATTACCATTTTTAGAAACAAAAAAGGTGGATGTACTAGGCAGCCTCCTGCGTGGTCTCCAACGACCCTGACACCTGTTTGTGCAGGGGAGGGGGTGACACTTCTAAGGCCAGGTCAAAACTGACTGTGGCTGTAGTCATACCCGCCCTCTGTCACCCTTGTTCCCACTCACTCCGAGGGCGGCCACTGCCTCGTCAGGAACTACCTGTGGAGAGGCCCAGGCAGCCAGCAGCCGCGGGGACCCGAGCCTCCCAGTGCCCCGAGTGAGCAGACTGGACGCTCCCGGCACCAGCTTAGTTGTGGCCGAGAGGCCCTGAGCCAGAGGACCCGGCCCAGCCACCCACTCTCCTGACCCACAGGAACCGTGGCATAGTGGACGCTAAGCCACAAGGTTTTAGGGTAATTTGCTATGCAGCCATAGTGACTCATAAGTGGGAAAAGTATATAAGTATGTCTGAAGGATGCCCAGGAAATTGGTTTCTGGGGAGGGAACCAGGGATGGTTAAGGTCGTTAGGAATTAAGGAGAGAGAGAGGCTCTTCGCTGTCGTGCTCTGGTACCTTTGAAATGTTGAACCAAGGCCGGGCGTGGTGGCTCACGCCTGTAATCCTAGCACTCTGGGAGGCCGAGGTGGGCAGATCATTTGAGCTCAGGAGTTCGAAACCAGCCTGAGCAAGAGTGAGACCCCATCTCTACTAAAAATAGTAGAAAAAATTAGCCGGGCATAGTGGCGCATGCCTGTAGTCCCAGCTACTTGGGAGGCTGAGGCAGAAGGATCACTTGAGCCCAGGAGTTTGAGGTTGCTGTGAGCTAGGCTGATGCCACGGCACTCTAGCCGGGGCACCAGAGTGAGACTTTGTCTC
>CAUYPO010061532.1:0-10168 GCA_963574435.1 Cheirogaleus major
AAGCGATCCTACTGCCTCAGCCTCCCGAGTAGCTGGGACTACAGGCATGCGCCACCATGCCCGGCTAATTTTTTGTATATATATTTTTAGTTGACCAATTAATTTCTTTCTATTTTTTTTAGTAGAGACGGGGTCTCGCTCTTGCTCAGGCTGGTTTCGAACTCCTGACCTCGAGCGATCCGCCCGCCTCGGCCTCCCAGAGTGCTGGGATTACAGGTGTGAGCCACCACGCCCGGCCTGACCAAGTAGGTTTTAACCCAGGAATGTAAGAATGGCTCGGCCTTAAAAAATCTTACCAGTATGATTCATTTTTCTTACCTCACTTGATGCCCCAAAAGGACTTGAACAACTATAGTATCTACTCATGTTGAAAAATCTTGACAACTAGGAATAGATGGAAAACTTCCTAAACTTTATACAGTTTATATACTAGAAAAATGTGTAAATATCATACTTAGTGGTGAAACATTAGACACATTCCTTTTAAAGTCAAGGACAAGACAAGGGTGCTATTTTCAATGTTGTATTGGAATTTCTAGCCAAACAAGACAGAAAGAAAAATGAGTTTTAAAGATGTGAAAATAATAGCTAGAACAGTCATTATTTGTAGATATTGTCTCCCTAGAAAATTAAAGAAAATGAGGTGACAAACTAAGCAATAGTTTTCAAAGTCAATATTTTAAAAATCTGTTTTTCCTAATATCAGTGCTTATTAAATTTGGAAATGTAGGAAAAATGATTCTATTTGTAAAAGCAACAAAAATATAAAATACCTGGGAATAAACCTTATTTTTAAAAAATATAATACATTTATGAAGAAGCAATAAAACAAAAGGATTTAAAGGAAAATCTGAATAGGGAAAATCATGTTTCTGTATGAATCTGGCTAACCTAGTTAAGATCCCAATGGGATTTTCATGAGACTTAATCAATAAACTGAAACTCACACGGAAGAAGAAATGCCTAGGGACGACCAAGATAATTTTGAAAGAAAGGGAGAGAGAGGTAACTTGCCCTCTCAGACATCAAAGCATATTCTAAAACTCTATCAATTAATAGTATAGTATTGGCAGAAAGAATAAAGAAATAAACCCATATGTCAAAAGAAATATATGCTATACAAATAAAAATCCAAATGGATTAAAGGACTGAATTTAAAAAACAAACCTTAGAGCATTCAGATAGGACCTTGCAGCAGGCCTTCTTAAACCTAGCCAAAAGAAGTAAAACCCATAAAGGAAAAATTGATTAACTTGACTTTACTAAAACCCAAAACTTCTGGACATGATACCTTAAAGTTAAACACAAGTTACGTGTTAGGTAAAAAATATTTGAAATGTGTGCAATGTAAATAACAGGCAAAGGGTTAATACTTTCATTATATTAAAAAGAATAAAAATCTACAAAGCAGTAAGAAAAAAGACAACCCAGTAGAAAAATGGGCAAGAGATATGAAGTGTCAGTTCACAGAAGAGGGAAATATTAATAACTGATAAATTTATAAAAATGGTACTATGTCACTATTAATGAGAATAATAAAATAAAATAAAATAATACCACTTTTCACGTATCAAATTGGCCAAAATTATTATTTGAGGATATCATGTGTTCATAAAGATACCTATTTCTTCACACCTTCACCAGTACTTGATATACCTCTCAGAACCTCTTTGGTCACTTACAAAAATTATGCTAATATTTACCCAACCTTTTCTTCTCAGGGAGATACTTTGAGATTATCTGTGATAATTTGGTGGACATAACAAAGTGATACGGAAGCATGTTATTACTACCGAGATCTTACTGCCAGTTTTGTTCTCTAGTCTACGGTTAGGCTAGTGGGCCTCAATTTTGGCTGTACATTAGAATCACCTAATTAGAATTATCTATAATATATAGACCCTGGCCCCTACCCCAGTTCCCCTAAGTCAGAGTTTCTGGTGAGTTAGCAGCAGTATTTCCTAAAGCTCCTTAGGTGATTCTGTTATGCAGCCAGGGTTGAAAACCACCTGGAGCCACGCTGTTTGGATTTGAATCTTGGTTGTGCCACTTACTAACTGTTTAGCCCTGGGAAAGTTACTTAATCTCTTTGTGAAATGTCCTTATCTGTAAAATCATGAAAATTATGTTTAAATAGTAAAGAGTTGTGAGGAGAAAGATAATTCATTTGAAGCACTTAGATTGGTAACTGGCACATAGTAAGATTTAATAGGTATTAGCTAATACTGCTAATTATGCTGACACAAATTCTGGGGAGAAAATGGTTGGATCAGTCTAGTTCATAAATAGCTGCTTTTTACTCATCTATTTCAGAAGTAACAAAGTTGTACTGTTTGAGACAGGGTCTAGAGTAGCTATCATAGACATGCTGTGACGCTTTTTTATTATCTTTAAAGCACATGCTACTCTGTGAATTTACTTTGCTCGTTTATTTTTTTCTAGTCTTTCTCTGTCACCCTAGAATATAAACATCATGAGAACAGGGGCATTGCCTATCTTTTTCACTACTGTAACTCCCCTTCCTTACTTGTTTCATACCAGATTTTTAGATGCAATTTAGAAAGATTTGTTAAGTAAGTAAATGAAAAAATTGTTTTTAATACTCTTAAGTGTTTTCTCACAGGCACATGTGATTGTAAATCGTTGCTTTCAAGTTAAAAGTTGGACTTGATTCCAAGTCATTGCAGAAGTTAAAAAAAAAAAGGAAGAAGAAAAGATTGGAAGTGACAGTTACTGATTTCACATGTATATTTTGTTTCTGTTTTGTAATCCTGGTTCTACCTTTTATGTAGTGCAATCCAAGCAAATTTATTCCTTTTTTTTTTCTTTTTCAATTGTAATCAACTTCAGTGATTTCTTTTTTTTCTTTTTTTTTTAGTGATTTCTTTTTATTTTTTATTTTTTATTTTTTTTGTTTTTTGTTTTTGAGACAGAGTCTCACTCTGTTGCCCAGGCTAGAGTGAGTGCTGTGGCGTCAGCCTAGCTCACAGCACCCTCAAACTCCTGGGCTCGAGCAATCCTCCTGCCTCAGCCTCCCGAGTAGCTGGGACTACAGGCATGCGCCACCATGCCCAGCTCATTTTTTCTATATATTTTTAGTTTGCCAATTAATTGCTTTTTTTTTTATTTATGGTAGAGACGGGGACTCGCTCTTGCTCAGGCTGGTTTCGAACTCCTGAACTCGAGCGATCCGCCCGCCTCGGCCTCCCAGAGAGCTAGGATTACAGGCGTGAGCCACCGTGCCCAGCCAGTGATTTCTTTTTAAATACATTTTTATTTAACCATGCACAAGCTTGTACATCTGTCTTAAGTGAATCTTTGGTAGATTTCATGACTTATACTGCTTTCAGGGTTATTTCATAATTTGAATGTCATGTTTGTGTGATGTCCTGAGCCAAGGTATAAACCAATTCATGCTCCCTATCTAGGAGACCATGAATCTAGGAGTCCCTATTCTCTCTCCAGAATAAGGAAAAGATATCCAAGGAATATGGATGAAAACCACAGGTAATAGCAGAGCTCAGAGGTTCACTGCCTAAGCAATGCCTGAGGAAAGGCTAGGAAGAGTTAAGTTTAAAAGAGAAATTTAGGTAGAGAAAGCCATATTTTTGAAGTTAGAGTCCAGAATATGTGCCAAAAAAGCAGAGAATCATCATTCTTTTATTTTGCTTAAAAGTGGAAAATCTGGGGGATGGAAACACTTGAAGCTCTGACTCAGGTGGGGCAAAGGCAATATATGTAACCTAAACATTTATACCCCCATAATATGCTCAAATAAAAGAAAATTTAAAAAGTGGAAAGTCTTTTGGTTTTCTGGGATTCCTTGTATTCTGATGGCAGTTCATTTAACAAAATTATCATTGGTAATTGGGTAAAATTTGCTATGCCAGATGTATCTTACTACTTTTCCTTTTTCCTCCTAGGCAGCAATCATTAGTAGAGTTCAGTGTAGGATTGTGGCTTTGGATCTGCGAAGTCATGGTGAGTAAAGTTCTTAGCCATTAACTCAATGCCGTAGTCACCAAACCTCTTTGAATAGTCTTAACTATAATATTACAGACTTCACTGTAGCCATAAAATAACCCAGTCTGTCTTCTAGTCTTTATAAATGTGTGTGTATAAAGATTTTATATTTTTTATATTATATATATATTTAACCTAAGAAAATGTCCTTTAAAATAACCAAATTCTTATGCAAGTAATGAATAAGAATGTGGATAACCTTTGCCTAGGATATTATAATTATCCTCCTTAGGCTAACTATGCATATTTATCTGTCATGTAGAAAATCCTTGCTAAACCCATCATACAGAATTATAAAGTACCTATTTCATTGTCCAAAGTAGAGACTTTTAAAAGAAAATACTCTTGTTTTTATAATTCTTATCCTTCAGAATTTTATTTTTAAAAAATTTTCTTTTTAGGTGAAACAAAAGTCAAGAATTCTGAAGACCTGTCTGCAGAAACAATGGCAAAGTAAGTAACCAAATGTTGCTCATATGTTGCTTGGCTTCCATCACTATTATAAATAGTTCTACAACTTTATCACTCTCTTGCTGAGATTGTTGGACAGTAATTAACACAGAGAAAATTTTGCTTCTGTACTCTCTCCTCTACTTTTGGTTTCTCCTTACTATTTAATCTTGAAAGAAACCTCCATTTTTCTTGGTATATCCAATGTGATGGTCATCATGCAAAACACTTGAAAATTCTTCAAGGAATAGTTTAGTTTGTGTAAGCTTTTGAAAAGCTTTCTTCTGTTGATAACTCTATCATTTAGATATTATACCCTTTTTACAGAGATGAGGAAACTGGTTCATATAGGTTGAATTACTTTATGAGGTCACAGTCAATAGACCAAATTTATGATAATAACAGCTATAGTGTTTGGGAGAGAGGAAGAGAGAGAGAGAAATAACAATGGTATAGTATGAATACTATTCTACTCAGTAAACAGATCCTGACAAACTATGAAAAGAAAGGCAAGAATCTATTCCCCCAATTATTCCTCTGCTGGCTTTGTAATATGAGAGCAATACATCCTGAAATAGTTAAGCATGTTAGTGAAACCTATAGAAAGATTTGTGAATGATTTTTAAGGATTTAAAGTGTTTGTTGACTTTTGACAAAAAAGTGAAGTACATCATTAAAATGGTCAGGCAGCCAGACAAATGGATGACGATGGCTTGGTTGACATTCTAGAGGATATTGAAGAATTAAGGACTTTAAGGAAACATTGTCTAATAATAATGTATCAGTCTGGGTCCAGTCAGGGGAGAGAAACCACACAGTAATTTGAATAGGAAAAGTTTAATATAAAGAATTATTCACTATAACTGGGAATTTAAGTAATGAGGGATTGGCTAGTAAGAAGTAAAGAAAACTCTAGATAATATAGGAACAGCAGATGTGAGGAGCAGCTACTACGCCCTGGGCTAAGATAGAACACTCAGGGTTGAGATGTAGACCTTGTTGGAAAAAGGGCATGACCATGGCTTACTAAAAGTCAGAACTTGTTGGAAATCAGCCCTCTGGAAGTTGCCAGAAATCTGCCCACTAGGATGCAGGAGAAGCTATTTATGGGGAGATATCTTACCAGAGGCACTCTGCTTAAAAACACTAGATAGGGGAGAGAGAGAGTGCTAGAGAATTCACCTGAGCTTCAAGAATTGGGTAGGAGTTAGACATTGGGGAAACTGTCTCTCCAACACCCTCTGTTAATATAGCTTAACATCATGCCTGTTGGCAAAGGAATAATATTTAAAGGCCTCAGATCCATTTTTGTAGAGCAGGCAATTAATGGTGAATTGGAGTGGAGAGGCAGTAAGTTGATAACTAGCACAGAAAGTTTAAAAAAATGATAAAACTCATCCATAGCAGATGAAGATGATGACCAAGAATCAGAAGGGCTAACAAGTTTGATTCTTGCTGGAATCATCTGAGCAATAAAACATTTGTATTATTTCTGAATTTAGTAACTCTATGAAACAAAAATATCAAAATGGAAGAGGGAAGTTTATAGTGTTAAATGCCTGCATCTGAAAGATAGAAAGATCACAAATTAACAACCTAATATTATACCTCAAGGAACTAGAAAAATAAGAGCAAAGCAAACCCAAAGCTAGCAGAACAAAAAGAATAACAAAGATTAGAGCAGAACTAAACAAAATTGAGACCAAAAAAAATACAAAGGATCAATACAAAGGATCAAGAAAGTTGGTTCTTTGAAAAGATAAAATTGACAGACTGCTAGCTAGATTATCCAAGAAAGGAAGATTCAAATAAGCTCAATCAAATGAAAAAGGAGACATTACAACTGATATCACAGAAATATAAAAGATCATCTGAGACTACTGTAAACTTTTCTATACCCACAAACTAGAAAATCTATAGGAAATGGATAAATTCCTGGAAATATAAAACTTCCCAAGCTTGAATCAGAAGGAAATAGGAATCCTGAACAGATGAGTAGTTGAGATTGAATCAGTAAAAAAATTTCACAACAACAAAAAAAACCCAGGATCAGACTGATTCACAGCCAAATTCTATCAGACATACAAAGAAGAACTGGTACCAGTTCTACTGAAACTGTTTCAGAAGATCAAGAAGGAGGGAATTCTGCTTAACTCATTTTACAAAGCTAGTATCACCCTGGTACCAAAGCCAGGAAAGGATGCAACAACAACAAAAAAAGAAAACTACAGACCAGTATCTCTCATGAACATGGATACAGAAATCCTAAAGCAAACAAACAAACTAGCAAATCAAATTCAATAGCATATCAAAAATAATACACCACAATCAAGTGGGTTTTATTCCAGGGATGCAAAGATGGTTCAGCACACTCAAATCAATAAATATATGATTCACCATATAAACAAGATTGAAAACAAAAACATAATTATCTCAATGGATGTAGAAAAAGCTTTCTATAAAATTGAGCATCCCTTCATGATAAAAACCCTCAACAAACTAGGCATAGAAAGAACATAACTCCAAATAATAAAAGCCATATATGACAAACTCACAACCAATATCATATTGAATGGGAAGAAGTTGAAAACATTTCCCCTAAGAACTGGAATGAGACAAGGATGCCTACTTTCACCACTTCTATTCAGCATAGAAGTCCTCATCAGAGCAATCAGGCAAGAAAAAGAAATAAAAGGCATACAAACTGGAAAAAAGGAAGTCAAGTTATCTGTTTGCTGTTGGTATGATCTCACACCTAGAAAACCCTAAAGACTCCTCCAGAATACTCTTAGATTTGATAAATGAATTCAGTAAAGCCTTAAGTTACAGAATCAACATACAAAAATCAGTAGTATTCCTATATACCAATAACAACCAAGCTGAGAACCAAATCAAAAACTCATTCCCATTTATAATAGCTGCAAAAAGAAAAAGTAAAACCAAGGAATATATTTAACCAATGAAGTGAAAGATGTCTACAAGGAGAACTACAATTCACTGATGAAAGAAATCATAGATGACACAAATAGAAAAACATCCCATGCTCATGTATTAGAAGAATCCAATATTGTGAAAATGACCATACTGCCCAAAGCAATCTACAGATTCAATGCAATTTCTATCAAAATAGCAGTGACATTTTTCACAGAAAAACAATCCTAAAATTCATATGGAAACAAAAAAAGAGCCCAAATAGCCAGAACAATCCTAAGCAAAAAATAACAAAGCTGGAGGTGTATCACATTACCTGACTTCAATTTATACTACACGGCTATAGTAACCAAAACAGCATGGTACTGGTGTCAAAACAGACACATTGAGCAATGGAACAGAATAGAGAACCCAGAAATAAAGCCATATACCTATAACCATCTGATCTAAACAAAACAGACAAAAACATGCTGGGGAAAGGACACCCTATGCCAGTGATAGGTTCACCAAAAGCCCAGGCTTCACCACTACACAATATATCCATGTAATAAAACTTCACTTGTATCCCCTAAATCTAAAAAATAAAAATTTTTAATGGGGTTTTTCAAGTAGTATTGACAATACAATTTTTACTTTACCTATCAACTGCAGAACCTAAATTCTACATAAGAAAGCATGTGACACAGTCAAGATTTGAACTTGGATCATTCTGATATTCTGTTTTCTGTAATACACTATACTGCTTCTCAGAAAATGAACCTAATATTAAAATATGATAGAATCCCCTTAAAAAGCATTTACCAAAATTGTGATGTAGGTTGGGCACATTGGCTCATGTCTATAATCCCAGTACTTTGGAAGGCCAAAGTGGGAGGATCGCTTGAGACTAGGAGTTTAAGACCAGCCTGGGCAACATAGCAAGACCCCATCTCTACAAAAAATTTTAAAAATCAGCTGAGCATGGTGGCTCACACCTGTAGTCCTAGCTACTTGAGAGAGTGAGGTGGGAGGATCGCTTGAGCCCAAGAGTTCAATGTTGCAGTGAGCTATGATCACTCCACTGTATTCCAGCCTGGGCGAAACAGCAAGACCCTGTCTCTAGAAAGAAAGAAAGAAAAAAAACACAGAATTGTTATATATCTAGTTACAGACTAGATTTGTAGGTAACTCTTACTACTTCAGTTTTATTTCTTTCTCTGGATTTTCAAGTTTTCAGGACAAGTCTCAAGTAAGATACTTGGTGACTGAATACTTTGCCTGACTTTAATAATAATAAATTTCTCTTCGTGGTAGATGATCAAGGGATTAATTATAACCACCTTTTACCTGGGTAAATATTCCTGTCCTAAGTTTTTAGACACGATATTAAGTTGGTATGTTTCAGATCCTGTCTACCTTCGTGCATGAAGCAGATATTGTAGAACCCCTTCCATTCAACTCATGTGTTAATGTGTATTTTAAGGAGACCTCAATTTAGATAATCTTCCACAGCATCCTTTTATTTTACTCATTATATCTGTTAACCAAGTTTCTTAGAATTGTTCAAGAATTACTTTGGAAATTACATATTGATATTTAATACAAACATGTTCTAAACTTTAGTCTTTTATTTTTTAAAATAATTTGCCCCAAAATCATATCTAATATGGTTTTTGATTAATTAATTGAGCCTATAACTTTTTTCTGATCTATCATTTTGATATGAAGAATTAGCTTTAGAATACTATTAATACCTGGTTTTCTTTTTTAGCTGGTTTTTTTTACCTGGTTTTTCTTTTTATTCTATATAACTTTCCTCTGTGTTACTTACTCTAAAGATCACTTATGGCCGGGCGCAGTGGCTCACGCCTGTAATCCTAGCACTCTGAGAGGCTGAGGCGGGTGGATCGCTCAAGGTCAGGAGTTAGAAACCAGCCTAAGAGCGAGACCCCGTCTCTACTAAAAATAGAAAGAAATTAATTAGCCAACTAAAAATATATAGAAAAAAATTAGCCGGCCATGGTGGCGCATGCCTATAGTCCCAGCTACTTGGGAGGCTGAGGCAGAAGGATTGCTTGAGCCCAGGAGCTTGAGGTTGCTGTGAGCTAGGCTGACGCCACGGCACTCACTCTAGCCTAGGCAACAAAGTAAGACTCTGTCTCCAAAAAAAAATCACTTATGATCTAATCTTTGTTCCTGATATTTTCCAGTAGACTCGGAGCAAAGGCATCATGGTTTTGACTTTGTGGAAATACCTAGAATCCACAGTGCCCTATGCCAAGGGAGATGGCTTTAAATATGCTTTAATGAGGCAGCAGGAATATGCACCTCTTTTTACCTTGATAGAAACTCAATAATATTTTAATAGATCCAATGAGATTAATTGATGTAGCCAATTCTTATAGTTGGAAAATGTGTCTTCAGTTTCATCACCTGTAAAATAGTAATACAAACCCTTCCAGATAGGGCTGTTGAAGGATTACATTGGATTTCATGGGAAAATTTATAGCACTTAATAGGCACTGAATAAATATTAGTTCTTTTTTCTTCCTTTCATATCATTTTGACTTCTTTTTTTTTTTTTTTTGAGACAGAGCCTCGCTCTGTTGCCCGGACTAGAGTGAGTGCCGTGGCGTCAGCCTAACTCACAGCAACCTTAAACTCCTGGGCTCGAGCAATCCTCCTGCCTCAGCCTCCCGAGTAGAAGCCAGCTTTACACAGGGGAAGCTAAGAGGCCCTAGTGAAAAGTGCCCTTGACTTTCACGTTTATAGTCGATTGGTTTTC
>CAUYPO010061533.1:0-10939 GCA_963574435.1 Cheirogaleus major
AAGAGCAAGACCCTGTCTCTACTAAAAATAGAAACAAATTAATTGGCCAACTAAAAATATATACAAAAAACTAGCCGGGCATGGTGACACATGCTTGTAGTCCCAGCTACTCGGGAGGTTGAGGCAGAAGGATCGCTTGAGCCCAGGACTTTGAGTTTGCTGTTAGCTAGGCTGACACCACGGCACTCTAGCCCGGGCAACAGAGTGAGACTCTGTCTCAAAAAAAAAAAAAAAAAAAAAAAAGTTGGCCTTTATTATTGCAAACATGTACACAGTGGAAGACAACGAGTAGTCTCTACCTTAAGAATGAAAAATGCCTTGTGTCTTTATGAATTCTGAAATTTAACCTGTTAATCCAATTGCTGTAGGGGCCTAGGGCTTATTTGTTATGTGCACTACTGGAGTAGGGACCATTTGAAGGTTAAGAGGGTGCTTAATGCTGCAGATGACAGTTACATGTTTTAAAATCTTTTGCTTTTGTAGGCACCCTTTTAATGAAATGCTGTGTTTTTAACTTTTCTTAAAACTTTCTATCTGGGGGCAGGTTCTCAAAAGATAAACCTATCTTAATAGGCATAAATATAGATTAATAGGTGAGTTTAAGGGGGTGGTAAATACTGACTGAAAGAGGTTTCTTTTAGATATGTAACCTCTCAAATATAGCCCTTTGCATATCAAAATTTTATTATGGCAATGTTCTTTGTGCATTTTTATTAGAGGTTTTCAGCCTTTCATCTAATAACTCTTCTGGAAGTTTTTATCTCTTGGCAGTGGCTTTTTACAACTTAATATATTAGAGAAAACTTTTATTCTAGACTGAAGGCTGTTATGCCAATGTTTTAGTAAAATTTTTTTTCAAACTTTGAACACTGTTTAATTGTGAGTGGCTTATTTGATGATTAATACTTTAATACTGTGTTTAACATTAATGTTGGCTGGGTGTGGCGGCTCATGCCTATAATCTCAGTACTTTGGAAAGCCAAGATGAGAGGATTGCTTGAGGCCTGGAGTTTGAGACCAGCCTGGACAATATAGTGAGACACCGGCTTTACAAAATATATACTTAAAAAAAAATTACCTGAGCATGGTAGTGGGCGCCTATAGTCCCAGCTATTCCCGTGCCTGAGATAGGAGGATCGATTGAGCCCAGGAGTTTGGGGTTACAGTGAGCTATGAGCAGGCTGTTATGAGCAGGCTGTGAGCAGCTATGAGCAGGCTTGTAGCCCTTCAGCCTGGGCTACAGAGTGAAACTCTGTCTCAAAGAAAAAAAGCAAACAAAAACAAAATTAATGTTTAATATTGAGCTATGTAGCTTAGTGCAGTTATAGTAAGGTACTCAAAAGAAATTTGATTTTCTTCATCTTTTAGGAGTTGTTAATTTTCATAAAATAAAAAAAAATCAGATTATAGTTAGCAAAAAATTGTGTGAGAGTGAAAATGCAATGCATATTCTGATTTACTATATGTTGATTACATACTTTGAAAGATAAGGATTATTCTGTGTTTCCAAATTACTTTAGAAATTAAAGATATTTTTTGGAAAAATTAAAACAACAGGTCAAAAATTAATATTTAGTTTTTTCAATTTTCTCCTGGTTTTTTTTTTGGCTTATATTTCACATATCAGCTCTGATTGACATATTAGACTTATTTCTGCAGCTTTCTACTAGATTGCTTCTACCAAAGTTGATGAGATAAAGGCCTTATCCATAGTATCTACTAAGCTCTGCTACATTTAAAACAGAAAAAGGAAAAAGGCCGGGTGCGGTGGCTCACGCCTGTAATCCTAGCTCTTTGGGAGGCCGAGGCAGGTGGATCGTTTGAGCTTAGGAGTTCAAGACCAGCCTGAGCAAGAGCGAGACCCTGTCGCTACCGAAAATAGAAATAAGTTATTTGGACAGCTAAAAATATATAGAAAAAATTAGCTGGGCATGGTGGCGCATGCCTGTGGTCCCAGCTGCTTGAGAGGCTGGGGCAGAAGGATTGCTTAAGCCCAGTAGTTTGAGGTTGCTGTGAGCTGGGCTGACGCCTTGGCACTCTAGCCCGGGCAACAAAGTGAGACTCTGCCTCAAAAAAAAACAAAACAAAACAGAAAAAGGAAAAAAAATATCATTCACTAAAGAGAGTTTAGTACATATTGTCTATGTACTTCGTTAGTGTACATGTGTGATATTTGCTTCTATAATGCAAATTCTAACATGCTATATGGTTTATGGTGTATTATAGATGTTCCTTTAAAGGCTCAATGATAAAGATTAAAATTGCTAAGATGGAGAATAAATATTGTGTATAGGCATTTCTTGGTTTGCATAGTGGTATGGGACTATAAAAAATGACCATGCAAGATGAGGGTATTCAAAGCAATCGAAATTAATCAATGGGAAAATAACAATTGGTCTGTGTGACCTTTAAAAATTTTTGTCAAAACGTTAAAAGCTGGCTGAGTGCAGTGGGTCACGCCTGTAATCGTAGTACTCTGGGAGGCCTAGGCGGGTGGATCGTTTGAGCTCAGGAGTTCAAGACCAGCCTGAGCAAGAGCGAGACCCTGTCTCTACCAAAAATAGAAAGAAGTTAATTGGACAGCTAAAAATATACAGAAAAAAGTAGCCGGGCATGGTGGCGCATGCCTGTAGTCCCAGATGCTCGGGAGGCTGAGGCAGAAGGATTGCTTGAGCCCAGGAGTTTGAGGTTGCTGTGAGCTAGGCTGACGCCACGGCACTCTAGCCTGAACAACAGAATGAGACTCTGTCTCAAAAACAAAACAAAACAAAACATTGAAAGCTCACAGTTGGTTATAAATTTATAGAGAAATTTAAAAAAATAATAAGATGACTATATTGGTAGTATATTATAATTTAAAATATCACAATTAGAGTATTTACTTCTTTGTAAAAAATCTATGAAGAGTAATTTGAACAGTGGTTGCCTTGTTGTATAACTTACTAATAAATAATATTTAGTGTTTTTTTGTACGCTGAATGGCATATTCTTTTCTTGCTTTGGATCAGCTTCTATCATTTTTTCTTTTGTGCTTTCAGTGTTGTGAAATATCTCTGAGAGTTCTGTTAATGTAAAGGTTTTTTTTTTTTTTTTTTGCCAGTGTCACCTCCCCTGGATATCTTCATCCTTTTTGTCACAACCACTTTTTCTCATTTATGTTGAGACATTTAAAAACTGTTAATGTAGAAAAACTGAAATGTAATAAGAAGTCATATTTCCCTTTTAGAAGACTCTTTTTTGTGTATATTTATTAGTTCCTTTTGCCTTCCTTTCCTCTTTTTAAAAATTTATGGTCCATGTTTTGATCTGACAAAAGATTTCTTATGGTTATTGGAATAAATAAATAATTGAATTAAATAGTAATTAAATATTTATCAAGCACCTATGCCATTCTAGGCTCTGTGCTGAGGGCTAGAGGTAACCAAGACAAGTAAGATACGGTATTACCCTTATAAGTTTATGGATAAAGAGCTTATTATCCATATATGGGAAGACATAGCAGGGTTATGAAGGAGAAAGTAGTCTGGGGATGAAAGGAAAGAGGAGGTGCCATTTTAACTAAGATTTAAAAGAGAATTAAATGTTCAGGGTGGTATTGACAGACAGGGAAGGAGCATTGTAAACAAAGACAAAGTGGAATATCAACTACCAATCAACAGCACTTTTGTAAAATTTATTTTAAATATAAAAGCAATATCACAATATTACTGAGATTAGAAAATAAAGGGAGAAAATTTCACTAATGATCCCATCACCTAACACAGCTAATTATTTGCTTTTACTCTCTTTTCAAATTAATGTTTTATATTGTTTTCATCATAATGTACATATAATTTTATATCTTGCCTTTTCTGAGATATCTATTTTTATCAGTGTTATATATGTCTATATAGTCATGTGGTGCAAAATGATGTTTTGATCAACAACGGACTGCATATATGACAGTGATCCCATGAGACTATAGTAGAGCTAAAAAATTTCTTTTGCCTAGTGAAATTGTAGCTATTTATTGTACTACACTTTTTATCATTATTTTAGACTGTATTCCTTCTACTTATAAAAAAAAGTTAGCTATAACAGTTTTAGACAGGTTCTTGATGTATTTCAGAAGACATTTTTATTTTAGGAGGTGACAGCTCCATGTATATTATTGCCCTTGAAGACCTTCCTATGGGACAAGATGTGGAGGTAGAAGTCAGTGATATCGATGATCCTGATGCCATGTAGGCCTAGGCTCAGGCGTGTTTTTGTGTCCTAGCTTTTAACAAAAATGTTTTAAAAAAAAGCTTATAGAATAAGGATTTAAAGATGTTTTTGTACAGCTGTACAATGTGATTGTGATTTTTTTATTTCTAATTTTTTAAAGAGATGGGTCTTGCTGTATGAGCTAGGGTCAAACTCCTGGGCTCAAGCATCCTCCCACTTCAACCCTCTGAGTAGCTGGGACTACAGGCATGTGCATAAGCTAGGCATTATTATAAAAGAGACAAATTAAGAAGTTTATGAAATAAAAAAGTTACAGTAAGCTAAGGTTAATTTATTATTGAAGAAAAAATTTTTATGAATTTAATGTAACAAGTGTACGTTTTATAAAGACTACTATAGTACTCTATATACCTTTACATTCATAGCTTACTGTAACCTTGAACTCCTGGGCTCAAGTGATCCTCCTGGCTCAGCCTCCCAAGTAGCTAGGACTACAGGCCAGCATCACCATGCCTGGCTAACTTTTTTTTTTACTTTTTGTCGGGACAGGGTCTTGCTATGTTGCCTAGGTTGGTCTGAGAACTCCTGGCCTCAAGCGATCTGCCAGCCTTGGCCTCCCAAAGTGCTAGGATTACAGGCATGAGCCATGGCACTTAGCCATGTGTACCATTTTTTATCTTTTATATCATATTTTTACTGTACCGTTTCTACATTTAGATATGTTTAAATACACAAATACTTATCATTGTGTTACAGTTGCCTACAGTATTTAGTACAGTAACATGCTGTACAGATTTGTAGCCTAGGAGCAATAGCTATACCAATATAGCGTGGGTGTGTAGTAGGTTATACCATCTAGGTTTGTTTAAGCACGCTTTATAATGTTCCCGCAAAGATGAAATCACATAACAATGCATTTCTCAGAACGTATCCACATTGTTATGTGACACATGACTGTATTTTAAAGTGTTAAATAGTTTGAACAATATTTGTTAAATGAAAATCTGTGCCCTAAACTTCCTTGGCATTTTCTCCTTCTCAGAGACCACTTTATATTCTTTTAGTTGATCTTTGTTATTTGGTATTGATTTTTCAGTTTTATCATTGTCTGTTGACTTCCTGCTTCTTAGCATGAGAATTTTTTTTTTCTCCACAAAGTTTTTGGACTGAATTAGCATGAGAATTTAGCTTGCTTTCCCCTTCTTCCCCCTTAGCCACTTCCCCTTCCTCTCCTCCTGTTACTTCATCCTACCACAATAGTTATGAGGTAATTTTGGTTAGATAAATAAATGTTCAGTGTTTACCTTATTATGCCTATATACATAGCATTCACAGCTGAAGTTGCATAGTAAGCTTTGATTACTTTTCTAGCACAACTTTTATTTTTCTTGGAGCTAATAATTGTGGTTTTATTTTTGTTTGCCTAGTATTCTAAACACTTATTACTAATTCAACACTAAACTCTGTCACTTGCCCAAGTCTCTTCTTAAGACTATCAGATGTTGGCAAGGGGTGATAGCTCAAGCCTGTAATCCCAGCATTCTGGGAGGCTGAGGCAGGAGGATTGCTTGAAGTCAGGAGTTCGAGACCAGCCTCAGCAAGAATGAGACCCTATCTCTACTAAAAATAGAAATAAATTAGCCAGACAACTAAAAACAGAAAAAATTAGCTGGGTGTCATGGTGCGTGCCTATAGTCCCAGCTACTTGGAAGGCTGAGGCAGGAGGATCGCTTCAGCCCAGAAGTTTGAGGTTTCTGTGAGTATTCCAGCCCCGGCAACAGAGCGAGACTCTGTCTCAAAAAAAAAAAATGTTGGCAGTTTCTTCTTTTAGTATCTCTTGTGGCCTTCTCATTGGCTTCAAACTGGACTGGTTACTCTCTGAACCTGTCTCATAGTTATGCCCTGTGAATTCACTTATCTTTATCCTAGAGATTCTCCTGTACTAGTCCTTTTGTTATCTGTATCTCAAGTGTTCTGATTTCTGAATTTTATTTCATTTTGGTGGATCACTTCCTCCAGGAACTTTTTGAGAAAAAGTTTATGTGAGGTAATTTATTTGAGATTTGTAAGTCTGAAAATATCTTAAATCTGTCCTCATACTTGACCGAAAGTTTGTCTGAGTTAAAGTTTTAAGTTAGAAATCATTTTTTTATACTTACCTGTCAGGGGAGGTACCATGATCACGAAGGTGGTTTTCTCAGGGTGAGGCTTATTCATTGCATTCTGGATGTGCTGACTCCTATGATTTCCCCAAATGTGGGAGACTGAACTGCATAATTTGTGGTACTAGGGAACTATGTTCACGCTTTCCCCTGGGGAAAAAATTCCTTTTCCTTCAGAATTTTTAAAATATATTGTTTCATTTTTAGCCTCACTTCCCATGTTGCTGTTGAGGTATTCAGTGCCATTCTAATTTTTGGACTGTTGTTATTTGTTTCTATTTATAGAAGTTTATAGAATCTTTATTCACAATGTTGTGCAATTTTATAATGATGCCCTTTGGTATGACTCTGTTTTTACCTGTTTGCTTATAAAAATGGGTTCCTTTAATCTGAAGGCCAATGTTTTTCAGTTCTGGGAAATTTAATTATTGTATAGATAATTTCCTGTCTTCTGAAATTCCTGTGTTTGTTGGGTCTCCTGGATGGATCTTCTAATTTTCTTACCTTTTTTCATCATTGTCATTTTACTACTTTTTTTTTTAATTTTTATTTTATTTCAGCATATTATGGGGGTACAAATATTATGGTTATGTATATTGCCCATGCCCCCCTCCCCCCTCGAGGCAGAGCCTCAAGCATGACCATACCCCATACGTTGCACATCTCACTCATTATGTTTGTATATACCCAACCCCTCCTCCGCCCCCCCCCCCCCCCCCCCCACCCCCCAAAAGTTTTACAATAAGTTCCCGAGGTGGGTTTGGGTATTTACAAACATAATGCGTGAGATGTGCCACGTATGGGGGATGGTCATGCTTGAGGCTCGGCCTCGAGTGGGGAGGGGGGCATGGGCAATATACATAACCGTAATATT
The DNA here is from genome assembly GCA_963574435.1 of Cheirogaleus major. Classification (NCBI taxonomy): domain Eukaryota; kingdom Metazoa; phylum Chordata; class Mammalia; order Primates; family Cheirogaleidae; genus Cheirogaleus; species Cheirogaleus major. The sequence goes on from CAUYPO010061533.1 coordinate 7,243, forward strand.
TGTACCCCCACAATATGCTGAAATAATAAAATAAAATAAAATAAAATAAAAAGAAATTTTGCTTTAAATTCTATCTGCTAGTCCCTTTCATATAAGCCATAACAGCTAATTCTCCAAGTGCTGAATGCATCTTTCAATAAAATTGAACACTGACATTAATCAAATTTTAAATGTACAAACTCAAAATTAATTTTGTAAAAGTTTTAACAACAAAAAACTGAAGGTAGCACACTATTAAAAAAATCACAAAATGGAATCCTCAATCTTATTTCATTGTAAGAATGTAAGAAAAAATTTACATTTCAACATTTTTAGATATTTTTGTGCTCTGTCAACTCACCTTGGGTGCTTTAGGTTCACTAACACGAAGAGCTTCCCTGAAATATGCATCAACAGCATAGTTGGCTTTTCTTTCTCGTTTAGGTGGTTCAATCCACTCTGTGAATGCAATCTAACACATGGGAAACAACTGGAATCACCAACTTTTATTACATACAGTAACAAATATTCATTGAAAGTGATGTTTGTAAATGGAAAGACATTCACAAAATCCTGGGCTATAAAGCTCTCTGATAACAAGGACTATGATATTTTGTTCTATATTATGTAATTAACACTGGGACAGTATCTACTAATGGTATAGGCATTCAACAAGTATTTCTTGCCCAAACAAATAATTTGTTAAATGAGGGGAGGAATGGTACATAATGTATGCTATAAACCCAAATTGGAGGAAAATGTAGACACATAGTTAACTTTGAAAAAACTGTGAAGATATAAATGTCTAATGTTAACACGGAAAACACTAGGTGGAATTGTTTTATTCTTCTCCCCATAGGTATTTTCCAATTTCTCTCTGTATTAGCAAATACTACTTATGAAATTAAGAAATTTTTCTATTATCAGCCAATTCTGCTGTTTAAAAAAAAAGAATCAGGTTGTGACAGTTTTCGCCAATTATTTTCATTCCAAATATCCCAAATTACTATATTCACCCCGAGACTATATATACGAGACTATATTTCACATGAACATTATACAACAAACTTCATTCATAAACTTTAAAGACATTTCAGAGCTTACCAACTGAAAAACTGGCATTAAATTGTATATAATTATGAAAAAAATTTAGATGTGAGTAAATAAAAATGACTACTGTTTGAGACAAAATTACAAGAGATTACATCTAGCACTTAAAATAAGTTTCTAGTAAAATAAAGCTTTCAGGTAACCCAAACCCCTAAATTACCTTTTGTTTTTCTCTATAGTCTTCTCCTTCAAAGTTATAAACACTTGATTCTGTATCCATCGTAAAGTTTCTAAGTGAGCTTTCACCCATCTTGGAGAGCTTTTCATTCATCTCTGCAGTCTAAAGAACAAAGGAAACACCTTACTACATTCAGAACAAAAAAAGCATGAGATCTGTAGTAAAAATGAATTAGACTTTATTTACACTTAATAAAAACTTCCTTTTATAGAAATAAGATTATCTACAATTCACATGACAAATATTTCCTCAAACAGTTCTGATCTAAAATATTTTATATTAAAAGCATCATTTAATCCACATCTCACCTTCTTTGCACCTCTTTCCAAAATACCATCAATATCCTCATCAGTGATCTCACTTTCCTTTGAGGCAAATACATGTGTTGCCCCATGTCGAATCATTTGAAGCATTTCATCTTTTCCAATTTTGTTCAGATTCTGATCCACAAGCCTCCCTAAAAAAAAGATTTTGTTGTATAAAGGTTATCAAACAGGCTATATTTTATTGGAAACTTGAAATTTTAAATATTACATGTAATACCTTGTATTTTTGTCTCAAACATCCATCATTTCTGTTACTATTTATTCACATCTGATCACTTTCGTTTTTAAATTTAACACCAAATTTTCAGTTGGTAAGCTTTAAAATGTTTCTAAAGCCTATGTATTATATAATGAAGCCTATGTATACTGTCTCAATGAAATATATTCTTTTGTGGGGTAAATATAGTAATTTGAGATGTTTGAAAATCAAAATTATTGGCAAAATAAATTTTTAAAAACTCACAAGTTTCAACAGATGAGAGCATTATATTAGGTCATTAAATATGAAATATCCGATTTCGAATCAAAAGTGTAGTTTATTGTATCTCAAAAAAGAAGCGGTATAATTAATCAAGTATGCACCTAAACTACAGACACAGATTTGCCATCTTAACAGTAGCTGGTTTATGCCAGCAGTGAAGAAGCCTGGAGAATGAGTGGCAATGAAATCGCAAAAGGTGTTTTCCACAATTTATTTAGAGAACTGAGTATTTTTCCTTGTAAGAAGTGGTCTAAAGCCTGAAAGAAGTGATAGTCAGTTGGCGCAAGGTCTGGTGAATACGGTGGATGAGAGAGAGTTTCCAAGTCCAGCTTCTGTAGTTTGAGCAGCGTTGTTTGTGCGGCATATATGGTCAAGCACTGTCTTACAGGAGGATTGGCCTGTCGCCATCGACCAATCTCAGCTGCTTCATCACAAGCATCCTCATCATTTCCTCCAACTGGTTGCAGTAGACATAGGTTATAATTGACTTACCAGGTTTCATGAAACTGTAGTGGACCAGCACTAGACCAACAGATACCATTAGCTTTTTGGATGAATATTCAGTTTTGGACAGTGTTTTGGCACTTCATCTTTATCCAACCAACGATTCTGCTGAACTCTTACAATTGTCAAAAAGAATCCATTTTTCATCACATGTAACAATATGGTGTAGAAACAGTTCACCTTTATGTCATGAAAGCAAAGAAAGGCAAGCTCCAGACGATTTCTTTTCTGACACTCATTAAATTCATGTGAAACCCATCTATTTAGCTTCTTTACCTTGCTGATTTGTTTCAAATGGTCTAATATTGTTGGCGTTGTCAACATCAAGCCTTGCTGCTAATTCACAAGTAGGTTGAGATGGATTCACTTTCACTACAGCTCTCATCTCATCATTGTCCACTTTAGTCTCAGGTCGCCTACGTGGCTCATTTTCAAGATTAAAATCAAAAGAACTTCTCAAACCATCCACATTGTGCATGTTCATCAGCCACATCCTTCCTAAACACTTCATTTGATATTCTGAGCTGTCTATGCTGCATTGGTTCCATGAAGGAACTTGTATTCTAAAATTACACCAATTTTTGACTTACCCATCGTTTCACAAAACTTGCTCTAAAAAAAAATTTGAAAAATAACCAAAAGCCAAAACATGCATTTGTAAGCCTGAGGATGAACCTTCACAATAAAAATAAGTGTCAACGTGGGCCGGGCGCGGTGGCTCACATCTGTAATCCTAGCACTCTGGGAGGCCGAGGCTGGCGGATCGCTCAAGGTCAGGAGTTCGAAACCAGCCTGAGCAAGAGCGAGACCCCGTCTGTACTAAAAAATAGAAAGAAATTAATTGGCCAACTAAAATATAGAAAAAATTAGCCGGGCATGGTGGCGCATGCCTGTAGTCCCAGCTACTCGGGAGGCTGAGGCAGGAGGATCGATTGAGCCCAGGAGTTTGAGGTTGCTGTGAGCGAGGCTAATGCCATGACACTCCAGCCCGGGCAACAGAGTGAGACTCTGTCTCAAAATAACTGTCAACGTGAAATGTCAAAGAGGTACCAACTGTTAAACTTAGTACTTCAGGAAATTAGACATTTCATACTTAATAACCTAATATTCTAGGATCTG